>OMOT01069699.1:0-12294 GCA_900312575.1 Acanthochaenus luetkenii | reverse complement strand
CCTATAAACGGTGCGCGGCACAGAGAGGCGCTGTATTGGCGGAGACTCGTTACCCGTCCGGCCGACACTGCAGCAGAGCTCATCCGTTTTGGCTGAAGTCAACTTGCATCAAAACCCCGCTACTTGCAAACATCCGGAGCGACATGGTGAGAGATTGTTCTAACTTTTGATTGAGACTTAGTTGAAATGAGGGAATCTTCCATGTTGGGGATGTTTGGTTTGGCTATAGGCTTTTGACTGCTGTGTATTTTAGCACCATAGGCAGTATTGTACAGAGCAGTGAAGGCAAAGTATCTTCTTTTAAATGTTCATATCTGGTCAAAAGACGTGTTAGGCCTTGTTATCTGACTTTGAGTTTGAATAGCCGAGCTACAAAACCCTGGGTGAGAAGGTGTATTTAGGTGACACTTTAACAACTTTTTGAAGGTTTTTAAAAAATGTCATTATTTGAAACTACACATGTCCCCTTGTGTCACGGAGCATATTCAAAGTTATTCTTGCTTGTTTTGTGAACATCACCAGCGGGGACTATCTGCCTACTGACTGCAGCAAGAGGCGCTCACTGCAAAGCTTCATCTTCAGCCTCAGAATAAAACTGAGCCTTGTTGGTTCTTTGTGGTTCTTCATTGTCTTACCTCTAATCAATGTTCATATTGTAAAGGTTATAGTCTGTTGACGTCTCACAAATGTCACTCAACAGCAGAAAATCATCTGGGGGGGGAAGTTTCCCCCAGGAGGACAAAGGCTGAATTTCTCAACATGTCGAAACATGACTGCTGGAAACACTTTGGAAATGCAACACTAGAATGCTGGCTTATCCTGTTTATGATATTGTTTACCGTTAACACTTGCAAAAACAGGGCACAATTACAATGAACAATACAGTGTCTCTAAAAGTTTTTCACATTGTATTGTGTTACAACGTGGAGATCAAAATGGATTTGATTGAGATGTTTTTGTCACTGATAAACACGAGGTACATTTTTCCTAAATTAATCACATATAAGAACAGAAAATAAGTGATTGCACAAGTATTCACCCCTTTTGCTATGACACACCTAAATAAGCTCTTGCACAACCAAATTTCTTCAGAAGTCACATAATTAGTTCCATGTGATTTCAGAATAAATACACCTGACCTTGGATGATCCCACAGTTGGTTCGTGCATTTCCAAACGAAGACTCAAAACGAAGGGATGCGTCTCTGCAGCAGGGACTGGAGAACAAGTAAAGATAGAGGGCAAAATGAATGGAGCAAAGTACAGAGAAATCCTGGAGGAAAACCTGTTGCGGTCCGCAAGAGACCTGGGACTCGGGAGAGGATTCATCTTCCAACAGGACAATGACCCAAAACATGCAGCCAAACTGATTGAGACTCACTCAAACAGACTCGGAGCTGTAATTGCTGCCAAAGTTGCTTCTACCAAGTATTAAGTCTGGGGGGTGAATACTTATGCAATCACTTATTTTAAATTTTTATTTGTAATTAATTTAGAAGATAAACAGATTTTTCTTCACTTTGACATTATAGAGTACTTTGTCTTTATCAGTGACAAAAAAAACTAAATTAAATCCATTATGATCCCATGTTAAAATAAAATATGAAAAGGTCCAAGGGGGGTGAATACTTTTTATAGCCACTGTTTGTCTGGGCACAGTTTTGCATTGCACCGTGAGTTTCTGAAGCATCTTCATCTGTCTGTTACGTTGATTCCCAGTATGTATAAAACATCCATGACCTTCATCTCAACAGCAGTGTCAAATGTTAGATGCCAAATTAAGATCCCATAAGGCAGTGGTCCTCAACCTGGGGGTCGGGACCCCGCGAGGGTCGCAAGATGACTTATGGAATCTAAAAAATGTATTTGCAGGTTTGTAGTTTCTGTGATGAATTCCTTTTCCTTGTGAAATAATGAACATTTGTGGTCTCTGCGCTCCTTCCAATAATTATTCAAGTTAGAACCTGAAAAAGAGAAACAAATAATCCTCATTTGACTCCAGAGTTCATCATCCTAGGGTTGCAACAGAAGGTCATGATTAAACATCACTAATGATCCTGGGAGTCACTAGGTTTTTGTTGTCTACTTGGTGGAATTTGGTGACGGCCATCATAAATGCCATATATTAATGACTATTTATTTTCCGGTTCAGAGAGAGTGCATCTCCATCCATGTGGGCCAGGCAGGTGTCCAGACAGGAAACGCCTGCTGGGAGCTCTTCTGCCTGGAGCACGGCGTCGGGCCTGACGGCGTGTTTCTGGACGGTCCTGTTCAACCAAACACTCGTCAGGATCCGTTCAACACCTTTTTCAACACCGGGAGCTCTGGGCGTCATGTTCCGAGAGCTATATATGTAGACCTAGAGCCCACAGTGGTTGGTGAGCAGCCCTTTATATGTGTTTATACTTTACCCTCCTTATCTCTTTTTCTCATGATCTTTCCCTGTGTCACTGTATCATGTGTGGTCACCTAGTGTGAGTGCATCGGGTCATACAACAGCATTGTTCACTGACGGTGCATGCTGGGAACTGTTTCTGAGAGGAACGCTGGTATCCAAGCAACAGGTCCAGTGGTGGCAGTGATGACTCCTTCACCTTTTATTCAATGATACTGATGCTTGGTAACATTTGCAAAAACCTATTTATGTAAATGGTAAGTTTTAGAGTGGAATATTGAATTGATTTATAGATGATAATCTACACACCTGGACATATGTGTATGTCTGTTTTGGTGGCAGACATACGCCACTGTGCAATCTGTCATGGTAAATGACGTTTTACAATTGATCTGAACGGAAAAGTATTTCATTTCAGATGAAGTAAGAGTTGGAAAATACCGGGATCTCTTCCACCCTGAGCAGCTCATCTCTGGAAAGGAGGATGCAGCCAACAACTATGCTCGTGGCCATTACACTGTTGGGAAAGAAATCATTGACGGGGTCTTGGAGCGTGTCCGTAAAATGGTGATTATTCAAATATGGTTTTCCTATCCTCAAGTTAATATTAATGAACATTCAGTATGCCGTCTCCCATAGTCAGAAATGAGAGGGAAAGGTTTGTCATTAGAATTGTAGTTATGGTGTTTTCCTTTAATACTCTATTTATATTTGTAATTCTAATGATGAGAACAATGATGCTCTTATATAATTACACTTATTACATGAGCTTAAAGCTAATTTACACATTAACTTAGTTATTAATCTGTATAAAGTGTATAACAGTCAACCTCTGACCCCAGGACGCTGCTTTTTCCCAGACTCCAGTTATCAGTCATTTTAAAACAAGCAAATGCTCTACCTGAAAACAGCATGTTTGTTTGAAAGTATTATTTTGATATTAGGTTTTCCAATTCTGAGTGACATCACTATGCATGTTTGGGCCAGTCAATATTGTGGGTGATGTTCATGGAAGTATGCCTGGCGAAAAGTGAAAATATCCTCCATGAGTGAAACATTCTTTTCTTCTCCTCAGACTGACCAATGCACTGGTCTGCAAGGATTCCTCGTCTTTCATAGCTTTGGAGGGGGGACCGGCTCTGGCTTCACCTCTCTGCTGATGGAGCGCCTGTCTGTCGACTACGGCAAGAAATCCAAGCTGGAGTTCGCCATCTACCCGGCTCCCCAGGTGTCCACCGCGGTTGTGGAGCCCTACAACTCCATCCTGACCACCCACACCACCCTAGAGCACTCCGACTGTGCCTTCATGGTGGACAACGAGGCTATCTATGACATATGTCGTCGGAATATGGACATTGAGAGTCCCAGTTACACCAACCTCAACAGGCTGATTGGTCAAATTGTGTCCTCCATCACTGCCTCCCTTCGTTTCGACGGTGCCCTCAATGTTGATCTGATGGAGTTCCAGACCAATTTGGTCCCGTTTCCGCGCATCCATTTCCCACTGGTTACCTACGCGCCCATCATCTCCGCTGAGAAGGCTTACCATGAGCAACTGACTGTCGCTGAGATCACGAGTGCTTGCTTCGAGCCGACCAATCAGATGGTCAAGTGTGATCCTCGTCATGGCAAGTACATGGCTTGCTGTATGCTGTACCGAGGTGATGTTGTCCCTAAGGATGTAAATGCTGCCATTGCAAATATAAAGACCAGACGTTCCATTCAGTTTGTTGATTGGTGCCCCACCGGTTTCAAGGTGAGTAACATTATGAACCGGCAATTTTGATTGGAATTGTAACTTGAGATGCACGTCAGCACACACCCTTTTCTTTGATTATTTCCCTCTGACTTCATCTCAACAGGTAGGCATTAATTATCAGCCTCCAACTGCAGTTCCTGGCGGTGACCTGGCCAAAGTCCAGAGGGCTGTGTGCATGCTGAGCAACACCACTGCCATTGCTGAGGCCTGGTCTCGTCTCGACCACAAGTTTGACCTTATGTACGCTAAGCGTGCTTTTGTCCACTGGTACGTGGGTGAAGGCATGGAGGAGGGAGAGTTTGCCGAGGCCAGAGAGGACCTGGCCTGTCTTGAAAAGGATTATGAGGAGCTGGGTAAAATGAGCCCCGATTCTGACGATGACGAAGCGGGCCAAGAATACTGAATCTTGAAGCCCGGGGCTGTGATGGCTACACAGCAACTGTCGTATCCTATATTGCGTTCATAACCGTTTCATAATTACACTGTGTATCTTCTAGGCCCAAGAAAACCACATTGAATTGATTTCTCATTGTAGTGCTTATATCATGTCCGTTTTTATATTCAAGAGACAAACTATATTGCATTCGAATCATGTGCTGCTGAATAAAGCTTGTCGTGGCACATTCTGTGTGAGACTTGATAGAAACCACGCATGCATAAAATTAACCATAATAGTCTATATTAAAAAGTTACGTGAAATGAAATACAAGGAGTTACATGGTTATGTATCTCCTTGACTTAATTTGTATAATCAGTAGCCAACAGAGTATGTAAGACACCTTCACCTTCACCATGGCTACTTTAGTGGCTAAGGGAAAGGACAGCTCCCGATCCGATTCCCTGATCTGTCCTCAGATAAGGCCCATCATCCAACCAGAGACCACAAGCAATACAGCCAGTGATGCAGTGGCAAGTGGCAACGTGGATTGACTATGACCTCCAGTCAGTGGTGACCATCATAACAACCATTACAATTTAGGCCTTGTAGAATAGTTAGGCCTGCTATGGTTTGCTAACATTTATTTTGTTTGTCTTGTGCTTTGTTCTGTTTTTACGTCTTTGTCTTATACTATTCTGTAATTCCTCTGATTGATGTGCAGGTAGATCTAGTTTGGCTCATTTTCTGTAAAGTCCTTTGAGACAGACATGCTTGTGATAAAGGGCGATATCAATAAATGAACTTGAACTTGAACCACCACTATGAAGAAAAACAGTTATTTTCAGAAAAGCATTCATGTTTTTCTTCTTTACATAACTCAGTTTGATGCTACTTAGGCTTCTATATATGCATCATTCAGCTTTGTGTCAGTCTAAAAATGTGAGTAAACTCATTGACAAAGTTTCTGAATTGGAACACATTTGACAAAAGCCTCCAATCAAATTGTCCATATTGTCTATTTAAACAATAAGTCCCGGTAGCCGTGATGGTGTCACCTGAACATATCCATCCGCGCAAGCGTAAACACAAGATAGGCTGCAACGGAGTTCTACGGAGTGAATAACACGTTCATTAACACGGCCTTGAGTAACGATGTTCACAATTAGAAACAATAAGCAGTGTGATACAGTGGTAGACACGTAATTAGACATAACCGAAGTAGCCCAGTCTTGCATGATTTCAGAAATGTATTATGTTATACGTTATATGTGTTACTGTTGACCATAGACTATTTTAAATTAAATTCGGATGAATTGAATATTTCAAGTTTGCCTGTTGTTTAGGATCATCAAATCCATCACAATTAAATACGAGCCCACTTGAGCTCAGACATCCTGCCAGTAAAATGATACGGGTCTAATGAGTTTTTACAGGTGTTTCCTTAATCAATGTCAGATTTTCTTTGACTAAAGCATAAAGCACATTAAGAAACCTCTAGGCTACTACGTTACACCATTATAGACTCCAGGGCAGCCCTGTCCCTCATTTATTGGATGGTAAACTATAGACTTATTCTAAATTGCCCATACCAGGATGCCGAGATTGTGTACTTAAAAACAATTGTAGTTATTATGAGAGATTCAAAATTAGAACGTGACATTGTTCCGACATTCTGAGTGTAATTCTAAAACGATTAACTAACAGCGCCGACCAAAATGAAATCCATTTGTAGGTCCAACTGCTTATTGTGACATTTGTTTTACACGACACATTACGAAACATTGACACATTTCACAAACGGTATAGAAACTATTTGGTGTCTAGTTTTTTGGGCGGACGTGCTCACTGCCGTGGAACATTCGCTTCACTGTGCGTGGATGTGTGTGTGAGAGTGAGTGAGTGTGTGTGTAAGCTGCTTCGCGTGTTGATGTCGATTGACTACCAGCGAGTCTGACGGTGGGAAAAGAGGGACAGACCTCCAGGAAAACCAAAACACGGTGACACTTTGCTGCGACTTGTCCTGTCTGAGCTACAAGGTCGGTCCGGAACGATGACCCAGCCTCGGCCGGACGAGTTCAAGCCGCCTCCGGAGTGCCCGGTCTTCGAACCCAGCTGGGAAGAATTCGGAGACCCTTTTGCTTTCATCAATAAGATCCGTCCAATCGCCGAGAAAACGGGCATTTGCAAAGTCCGCCCGCCTCCGGTGAGTTTGATAACAGGCGATAAAGACACTGATGTTGAATTAGTTAAAGCACATCTAACTACACGGCCGTAGCTGAAGATGCATCGAGCACAAGCAAGCGCTGGGAGATTTAAAGGGACTTTTCAACATGGCGGACTTTTAGGCTATGCTGCTTCTTTGTGTTGCTAGCTAGCTAGCTAGCGTCCGTGTTCGTTTTTCAGTTGACCGTTACGTTTTCGGTTGAGTTGCGGCTTGTCAGCGGCGACATAGAGACGGCGGTGTCTTGAAAACGGAGTGTTGTTGTGGCTTGCAATGTGTCAACGATGCTTCGGTCGGGCCATTGAGGCTGGCCAGCTAGCTAGCAGGCTAACGTTAGCTAGTAGCTCACCAACCTGTCATAATGTAGCACACGGCGTTGACATAGTTGCCTATGCGGAAGCCGTTCGACTGCATAGAGTATGATAATGATGTGACGACAAGAGAAATGGTGACGGCGACACTAATTATCCGTCTTGCCTCGAAAGTCCTTGCAGTTATTATGCATTATTTGTTGAAGAACATCATGATGCAGTTGAGTCAGTCATCAATGTACCCCAGTGTGTGATCCGCCACCTCTTGGACAGCTGGTACTTCTTCATGAATGGATGGCGGTTTTAATCCTTCTGGTGTTTTGTGTGCCAGACAAATATTTTTTTTTTCTTCACGTTTTATTTCATGGTTAACTGTCAAAAAGAAGTCGCCTCGTGGTGGGACAAGAACTATATTGTGTAACTACACGGACCACACTATTGTTGTTACATAAGAAGTTGGGACTTTTCAAGTTTTGCTTTAAGCTGCCGTCTTACAATACATCATTGTTGTATAACACATTATTGTAATTTAGCCTAGCTTGCTTCAAGATCACCCAGTGTTAGTCATCCTCATGTATCAGCCTGTGTTAGGGTGTTGTCCTCCATGTTGGCTTTGTGGTAAGCTGGGCTGGTGAGTGTGGGTTCCATCTGGCCATTTTGTGTGTCAGTGGGGGATGTTGGCTATAGTGAGTCAAAACAAGAACTTGGATCTCCTTGCAGGATGGGGTAATGTCATCCTATAAGCTAGGCTGTGTCTAATAATGTCACGTAAATATTGATTGGTTTTCAGAGTTTTCGCCGAAAATGATCCTTGTACTCTTAATATCAATAGGCCTGCTCAGTCTAAAAAAAACATATCTCCAAGTGTGCAGTCATATGCCGTGTTCATCAGCTTAGTTTCTGTTTTATGTCCGACATTTGTTTCAGGCACTATGTGTGAAGTGTCTGAAATGTTGTTAGATGTGGGTCCATGCTCTGTGGAGAAGCTGTCCTAAGCCAAGAGTCTTGAAAGAAAAATAGTCTCAGAAAATGTTTATCAGCGCAGGAATGGAAATCATGAAATTTGTACACTACAAAACTATTTTGGCTACACATTTTTAAGACCATCACATGCCATTTTGTAGTGTAAACGTTTTTTTTGTGTGGCTGTTTAGGGTTGGCAGCCTCCATTTGCTTGCGATGTTGACAGACTTCACTTTGTTCCTCGGATCCAGAGGCTGAATGAGCTGGAGGTAATTCAATTATGCCAATGTTTATCTTTGTGTTGATCTAGAAATGAACATAATTTACCATACTATTTGTCTCTGTTGCAGCATTCTAAAAATAAATATACAAATGAATTGCATGTTGTTGCCTTGTAAAGATCATTGCTATTTAGGCTATATAAATTATTACAATCATAGAACAAGGAACAGTTATGCTATTATCTGCTAGTAATGATGTTGCTTAACGAAGGATAAGCTGCTAATTTAGAATTACAATTACATGGCCTAAATGTCACAAAATGCACAATATTAGTATACAATATTTTGTTGCACAATGGGACATAGACACATATATGCACACACACACACACAAATGCACCACACCACCCAACCCCCAGGTGCTTGGATACAGATTGGAAAAAAGTTTGTTCCTAGCATAAGAGCTGGTCATCAATTGTGGATTATTTGTCTGCAAAATTTTCTTTTCTTTTCTCCATTAAGTCTTAGTCAGGAGACCATGTAAACACTATGATTTCCTTGAATTTAACATTTTTATTTATTTAATAAAACATGTTTTTAAATAACCATTGTATATCCCCACGTGTCCCTTTTCCCAGGCACAGACCAGAGTCAGGCTTAACTTCTTGGACCAGATTGCCAAATTCTGGGATTTGCAGGGGTGTGCCCTGAAGATTCCTCATGTGGAGAGGAAGATTTTGGATTTATATAAACTAAATAAGGTTGATGTTTGATGAAATTCAACACTACATATTATTTTGATGTTTGTATAAAAATGGCATTGAACAACACACATCATTAATGTAACGTTGAGCCAACCTTTTGTTTCAGCTGGTAGCAGATGATGGTGGATTTGATATCGTCTGTCGGGACAGGCGATGGACCAAGATTGCACTACAAATGGGTTTCGCCCCTGGCAAGGCTGTAGGCTCACACCTGCGAGCGCATTACGAGAAAATCCTCTATCCCTACAATCTATTTCAGAATGGAACAAACCTCCTGGTGAGTTGGACACATGCATCAATATGTCAACATATCTTGTGCATATTTACATTACATTACGGCATGTAGCAGACGCTTTTATCCAAAGCGACTTGCATATCATCATATACATACTACATCATCATAACATACTACATATACATCATCATATACTAATTACATCATATACATAATACATCATATACTATGTCAAACATCATATACTAACTACATCATATGCATACTACACACAAGCGCATGTCTTTGGACTGAGGGAGGAAACCCACGCAAACACGGGGAGAACATGCAAACGTGGCTCATCTATAGGTGTAGGGTTAATAATGCCTAGCCTACAGTTATTTACAACCAATTCTTACAACATTACAATCAAAACTCAGTTTATAATGCTAAAACATTTTCATTTACATTTAATTTTGAACAGTAGGCCACTAGCCATATCAAGCATTTGATTGTGGCAAACATTTGTGGGGGATATGGATAGTGGCCAGACAATGTAATTAAGATAATTGAAAACAAGTTTGTTATTCTGATCTACAGAAAATTATTTATGTTAGGTTTATTTAGAAATGGCAGATTGGGTACCATAATAATTTTATTGTGTTTCTTTGGAGATGCTAACTTTGTTGTTTGACTGATATACTGACTGTGAATTCATCATCTGGTGTCTAGTCAAGATTTAACAGTATTTTGCACTTTCATGTTACATAACAATTTACAAGGGAGCTTATCTAAAGTGTGGATTGGTACTGTGTGACCTCTTGAACAGGTCACTCTAAATTGTTTAACTACCCAAGCTCTCTCTTGCCTCAGGCACCAGAGCCAGCTTCCAAACTGATGTGTTTGGAGGCTGAACCTGAACATGAAAAGGTACGTTTGTGTCATGGTTAAGAAGCCAATAGGCCTCATAATTAACATATTGCACGTTTATATAGGGCTGGGCTGTATATTGTCAGCTAATTGTTGCTGCAATATTTGTAGAAATTAATCAGTGAATGTGAATTTAACTTTTCTTAGACACAGTCTTATATTAACTTTCAAACTAAAGGACATTGGCTGGACTATATTATTATTTGCAGCAAATGGATTGCATCGAACACCAAAGTCAGTCTACATTTTAATGTGTATCTTGGCACAAATGTGCAACAGAATGTCACTATGATAATTAGTCAGTATTATGAATCAGTTACAATTTGCAAAAGAGTTTTCTGTTATAGATTGCCCAGCACATCCAACCTTCTTACATGATACAGAAATGAATTAAACTGCAAACTAAAAGGCAACCCTGTTTTTCTGGTCAACAGACATTCTTTGTACATGCACTACTTAAGCCTGTCTTCTGATTTGGCATGTTCCCTTTTGGTTTCCATGCTCCTTTTCTAGAGTGACATAACTAAACCACCTCACTGCTTGGCCCCGTCTTTCTTTGGCTGTTTACCTTGAAGCTAGAATAATGCCAAATACTGTATTGTGACAATAGTATAATCAAGTTCTATTTTATTTCATTATCACTTGTAGACTGAAGTAATAATTGCTTTATATAAGTAGATCCATTACATTACAGCATTTAGCAGATGCTTTTATCCAAAGCGATTTACATATCATACCGTTGGCGGAGGCAGCCATGCAAGGTACCAACCTGCTCAACGGGAGCAATTTGGGGTTAGGTGTCTTGCTCAAGGTCACTACGACAGATATCTCCCCAGGGAACTCTACCTCCTGAGCTACTGCCGCCCTGATCCCTTTAAAGTGTATGCTGCAGTATGCTCGCATTTACTAGACTTTGAAATCAATCCTCTGTCTGTGCTGGAGTGTTTTTCAAATTTGAAGATATAACTACCTTTCCATTGATATCTTAATCGTCATCTGCAGTTGATCATACAAACATTTCCAGTTAGGCATACACACTCTTTGTATAAGCCCGGGAACTGTAGTTATAACTGACACAAAATTTGTGGCTCCTGTTTCTTTCAGTATGTTCAGAAACCAACCCTGCCAGGGGACAGCTTGGACACCAAGGAGTACAAGCCCCACGACCTGGTTCAGAGACAGTTTGTACAGCCGTCCGATACTTGCCCCAATGCCCGCAGAGCCAAGCGCATGAAGTGTGATGTGAGTGTTCTTGAATAAAGCCTAAAAATCATTCAATTTGAATTACATAGAACGGACATCCCACTGTTTACCGTGGTCATTTGACTAGTACACCATAAAATGGCGCCTATGGCATTTTAAGGGTTAGCTGCTATAGTGACAGCGGAAGTCTGGGCAGTAAGGCCGTAAAGTGTATCACAAGCTGTGGCTGTAGCCTAAACAAAAAATGGTTAGCTTTGTAACATTACAAGATTATTGTTTAAGTAATAAAATGTGACGACTTACCAACAGTAATATAAAACGATTAAACCCAAATCGGTCCAACAATCCATAAGTAGCCTCCCCGCTGGCAGCAGGGTGACGGAGATGGAGCAAGATGCCAGTTTTCCATTGTTTTCCGTCGTTGCTGCAAAACCTCTTGTTTCAACGACTTGCTGTAAGTCGGTTTATATATACGCATAAAATTACCCGCCACTCTAGTGGAATCAGGTCGTCTGCAAGTGATTTAGCACCAGGTTCTCCACAAACATGCGGTGCGAAATAGGAGAGGGGCGACCATCATCCGGCCGCACCCCAGCCCTGTCACGAACGGCTCTACTCACCGACCGGAGTCGGCTATCCGGGGCCAACCAAAGATCCACGGCACTACGGTATCATTACGTCTAGGGGGGATTCTGACTTAGAGGCGTTCAGTCATAATCCCACAGATGGTAGCTTCGCACCATTGGCTCCTCAGCCAAGCACATACACCAATTGTCTGAACCTGCGGTTCCTCTCGTACTGAGCAGGATTACTATTGCAACAACACATCATCAGTAGGGTAAAACTAACCTGTCTCACGACGGTCTATCTAGAGCAGGGGTGCTCAATAGGTCGATTGCGAAGGTAGTGTGGGTAGATCGCATGACATAAAAAAA
>OMOT01069682.1:0-12433 GCA_900312575.1 Acanthochaenus luetkenii | reverse complement strand
ACGTATTAAAGGTACGTAAAGATAAGAAAAAACGTTACAATTACAGCAGCGAGAGAAAGCGGATAGAGGGCATTTGCTCTGCACCCTCCGTGTGTTGGCCGTCGCAATTCTACAATTCATACAACACAAATCACGTGACTAATGACGTTTGAAACTCATGAAACTATTACGAGCCCCATCTAACGACCTCTAATGAGCCACCAGATCTCTATCCTTGCATGAAACTACATTCGAAAAATACATTTTGTTTTCTACATTGTCAGTTTATTGTCTCAGGTCCTAAATCATTCAATGAACCACAGTTTTGGCAAAGTCTTAAGAAGCAAAAGCTTGGGTTCGATGTCACGCTTCAAAACCACTAAAGATTGTAAGACCAACGGGCTACGGAGTCCTGACTTCATTAGGTGAAAATACTTCTATAAGTCAATGACTTCACTGTCGAGTAGTTTCGAGCGTTTCATGAAGCTTCGGCACAATTGTTTCAATTGTCTCTGTGTTTCTGAAAGCCTCGTTCTAGTCATCACTAGAGATTCATTCATTCCTCTTCTACACTTGACTCGCCTGGCGCCTCTGCGTAGAAGAACAGCAGCAACAAGCACCTGTTGCCTCACGTACGCCACCTTCAGTGTAGCAAAAATATTACTTCACCCTGTGCCTTTTCACTGCGGTTTTATGTCCCATCAGCAAAACTAAATATGTCACTTACAAACATTAAACTTTAATGGTTAAAGACATTAGCCAGACCGTGGAAAATCCGGGTATATAAGCGTATCTGCAAACATTATATTGGCGATATGCAGAGATACGGCAACAGGCACGGGCCAATTGCATGTATCAACCCAGTTTGTGATGGATTGCGCATTCAGAGGTGAAGCTCGGCTCGTTGCTGCCTCACTTCGCGTTTCACCGGACAGGAAATATGCAAATTCAGCGATTTTGACTATAAAAATGTTCTAAATTAGTCATACATAAAGATCAGTGGACAAATATTAATATTCATTTTATGTTATTATTATTATGCCTCACCTGCCTCCCCTGACCGTACGTCCCTGTTGTCTGCCTATCTTTGTGTAGCTCTCCTGAATGGGATGAGATTGACTCATCTGAACAGGAAGAACTGCATCTTAAGATGGAAGATGGAGAGTTTTGGTAAGATGTCAGTTGCCATGGTTATGGTCTTGCTGATTTCAGCTAAGCACTGTATAATTGTATAATAGTGCCGCTCACGTTTCTCACCAAACACGCTATTCTCATCATCTAGGATGTCCTTCAATGAGTTCTTGAGGCAGTTTTCACGTCTAGAGATCTGTAACTTGACTCCGGATGCTCTGGATGAGGACAGCCTCAGCCACTGGAACACCATCAAGTTCCATGGCACATGGAGGAGAGGCAGCACTGCTGGAGGCTGCAGGAACAACCCCAGTGAGTCACACACACTCCTATATTACAAGCACAAACTGTTCCTGGTGCACAAAATGTTACTGTGAATGTCAAAACAGTCTAACACAGACAAATGAACCATCTGCACAGACACATTTTGGATCAACCCTCAGTATAAGGTCACTCTGCTGGAGGAGGACGATGACCCAGAGGATGATGAGGTGGCGTGCAGTTTCTTGGTGGCTCTTATGCAGAAGGACCGTCGGCGATATCGGCGCCATGGTCAGGACATGCACACCATTGGCTTTGCAGTCTACGAGGTGAGAGCAGAGAAGGAAAAACATTGCCCCTTCCTGCTTTACAAAGTTTATTCACCCTTTTATCTACACTTTTTTTTGGGGGGGGGGCATAGCTCACGCATATTCATTTTTTTACTTTCTATCTTTTTTTGTGCAGATTCCAGACGAGGTATGGCACAGCACCAAATACTACCACTGTCCAGATTCTACCACAGCGTGATGATTGACATCATGACTTAAAATATAGTGTTTTCTTCTTACCTTGTACAACGTCGCTGAGTTGTGTAACTGTGTTTGACGAATGCCCTCAGTACAGGGGCTGCCAGAATGTCCATCTGAAGAAAGATTTCTTTCTGACCCACTCATCGTGTGCTCGCTCTGAGACCTTCATTAATCTGCGAGAGGTGAGCACACGTCTTCGTCTGCCCCCTGGAGAGTACCTCATCGTCCCCTCCACCTTTGAGGCCAGTAAAGAGGCTGACTTTGTCCTCAGAGTCTTCACTGAGAAGCAATCGGAAACAGAGTATGTGTCTTTGCGTATAGTAAATATCAACGTTGTACCCATGGTAACGCGAGTGTGTGGTAATCATCTTTTTCCGTTTCAGAGAACTAGATGATGAAATCTCTGCGGATTTGGTAGATGAGGTAGGTATCTGAACGTCTTAAGTCACGAATGCCGAACGCTCCACGTACAACCTACATTTCCCCACGCTTTATACTGCTGCGACAATGTTCATCTGTAATAATTAGTGCGGTATCATCGAAAGGACCTGGATGTTACACCGATGCCTCATATTCCTTATTAGACTTGCCTGGTTAAATAAAGGTTAATTAAGTCCTAATGCTTGCTTTCCTACAGGATAACATAACTGAAGATGACATTGATGACTCGTTTAAGTCCATGTTTGCCCAGCTAGCGGGGGAGGTAAGCTCTCAAACACAGGTCTGTCTTTATTGTGTGTCCATGTGTACTCTTACATTATAGTCACATCATTTTCACATAGTAATAGTGGTATCTGCATTGCATTAACATTGCAAGTTTGTCCAATCCAGTGCATTTGTCACAGGCCTTACATTATTTCTCAATCTGAAAGATCAGACATGGTATCGTCCTTGTTAGGGGGTAAAAGGTTAATAACAAGTATGAGATTATTTCAGGGAGATTAAAGTAAATGAGGGCCCTCTTATCTAAACTAAAGACTTGCAACTTCTCTTGATATTGGTCTCTTGTCTTCTGTGCTTTCCAGGATATGGAGATTTCTGTTCGTGAGCTTAGGACCATTCTGAACAGGGTTGTGACTCGACGTGAGTTATATTTATTTGTATTTTCATCTGCCAGTCCTGTATTACATTCCGCATCTCAGTCACACAAGCCTGTGTGTTAATTGAGTAGGTAAAACTGTCTGAGAAGTGTTTTCGTCATTTCAGACAAAGACCTGAAGACGGATGGCTTCAGTATGGAATCCTGTAGGACTATGGTCAACCTCATGGATGTATCCTCTCGAGCTATCAGACATGAATAGAGCCAACATTTTTTACTTATATTTTATTATAAACAAAACAATTTGTGCCATCTGCATGTTAGTGACCGTCTGTGTGTGGGTGAGCCCTTGACGCAATGATTCCCAGAAAGATGGCAGCGCCCGTTTAGGCCTGGTGGAGTTTCAGATCCTCTGGAATAAGATCCGAAAGTTGCTGGTAAGAACGGTTTTGTCTACAAACAAACAATACACACCTGGTGTTGGTTTATATTTCTGATTCTGTGCCCGTCTCTGTTCTCAGGTCATTTTCAGACAATTTGACCTTGACAAGTCAGGGGCCATGAGCTCGTATGAGATGCGTCTTGCAGTGGAGGCAGCAGGTACATGGTTCTTCAGCACTCATGTCTCTGTGTGTGTGTACACAATCAAGTGTTACCCGTTCTTTGATCTCTTCTCCTATTTAGGTTTTAAACTGAACAACAGACTGAACCAGATTCTGGTAGCCCGGTATGCAGAGAATGAGATCGTTGACTTTGACAACTTCACCTGCTGCTTGGTCAAACTTGAAATCATGTTTAGTGAGTATTGCAGATGTTCTTCTAAATGAATGTGTTTGCAAACTGATAACAAATAAGAATCTACTGGAAGTCACAAGAAACGTTTTAAGTATGTTGATCATAACCCACAAATACTACGCTCAAGTTATTTGCTCTTGCACACGTATAAGCAAAGACACACTTTGTATTGTTCTTAACAGGATCTTTCCAGCAGCTCGACAAAGCGGGAACAGGAGTGGCTGAAATGAATATCACAGAGGTGAGTTCTGTTTCAAAACACGAGTAAAGCAGTTGGCACACCAAGAGGAAAAAAAGGCTGGAAAACGTACATACTTCCAGAAAGTTCTTCTTTTATTGTGAACCGCACACAGGAACATTTGGCACAGATCTTTCAGCCTTCATTAGTGTGCAACACCAACCAATTACAATCAGTTGTCTTTTAAAGCCTACCACTAACAATGAGTCGCCTATTAATCTCAAATCACAACCAGGTGTGTAATGAGGAGATGGCAGTATTGCCTATCTCATCTATATCAAAGAAAACACTTTAGCCACAACGATGAAAGGGAAACAAAAAGCAGGCAGTAAACACATCTTCAGTCAAATAAAAACTAGAAAAACACATCTTTCTTTGAAATTCATCTCCTTTTTTAAGTTAAGTACGTTATTGTCACACATGCATACACACAGTGAAATTCCCTCTCTGCGTTTACCCATCACGGATCCTTTGTTCCTGTGCCTATGAAACGGACACAACATTTTTGACATAGGACTATAACTCCCAGCTGAAATCAGGCCTCCTGGCATGAATCAGTGTGGTGTATAATATCTGATTTGTGTTCTGAAATCCTTATCCTCAGTTGATGATGTACCTAATATGTTTTTGAGCATGGGCGGCACAGCATATAGATAGAATGTTTAGTGTGGCATGTTATGCATGTCTTAATCTCAAACCTTTTATTGAGTTATCAAAGTTGGAGTTTGTAAGAGTTACTCTTGATTATAGCATTGCAAGTGCTACTATGCCTACAAGGAAAACGCCCTCTGATTGTGTCTTTTCTTGTACATCATCAGATCTCACAAGCACATTGAATAGTTCTCCTTGCCTATTGAAAAGTAACTTCCAATACACAAGTCTATCTTCTCTGTCCACCTAACTCAATCCTGTCTTTCCAAAATTGCTAGTGGCTATACATGACCATGTGTGGTTGAAGAAGACCTTCTTTACTAGAGGAGGGATGCACAGAAAAGATGCCGAGTGCCATGAACCTGGAGCGCTGAAGACCCTCAGCCTTAGTGACCTGTTAATAAATGATCCTGCCCACACGTCCCACCTCAGCAAGTAGTGAAAGAGCTGTGTAATGGAGAACCGAGGTCCAGATAAGCCAAGTAACTCTCACCCATACCTTGGAAACTATGCAAAAGTACTGCATAAAGCAGTCACTATGCTACAGACATGTCATCTCTTTATATAAACAGCATGGGTCAAAGCATGAAAATAAATCACTAGCTGTAATGTGCATTGTAATAGCTCATTTTGTATTGCCACACTTATGTTTTGCCGTCTGTGTGATGTCTGCATGTCAAATAATTTACTAACCATTACTTTAAAAAAGCATTTTTCTCCAGCAGCAATTTGTTACTACAGTGCTAATACATATGTCACTCAATCATTTTTTACTGTAATTTTTTTCTTCTGATTTAAAACAAAACAAAAATTTTAACATGACCCGACTTGTTTTAATTGGTTGTTTCATTTTTACAACTGTAGGTGGCAGTGCAGACATTACCTGATCAATATGGGGAAGGTATTTTTTGCCTTTGATATTGAAGTTAAGCCTGTTCATTTTAACCTTGTTACCCCAATGGAACTTGAAGTGAAATACCTGACTTCTCTTTAGTTTTACACAATATACTGTATCATTGCACTGGGGTGTGGTACAGTTTAGGGAAGGTGTTAGTTTAGTTCAAGCTGCAATTACTGCTTCACATTAATGAGCAAGATGCCAGTTCACCACAGTGACATTTTTTAAAGGCATCACATCAAGCTGATACTGACAGCCTTATACATTACCATAATGCAATATGACGTTATAGACTATTAGAAAACACATGCCAGTCATATGTACTGCGTTGTGAATGTATGTTGTGCCTTCAATAAACTATTCCCTCAAGATTTGTGCAATCTCATTGTTATATTCCACTGCTTTCATTGTGTGCCGTTCGTGAGAATATGAGCTTGGCCCACATTGGACTGTTTAAACTGCCAGGACTCGTATGGCTTGCATTCCCTAAACAGTTATTTATTGTAAGCATAGAAAGGCCTCAGTAAAAATGCTTGACATGTTGACAAAGATGTAAGCCTATTACCGGTACACACACTAAACAAATATACAGAATCATTCTGACTGTGTGCATGTTCTTTGGGCAATTTTTGTTTGAAGACAGGGACACTGACGACACAAAGTACAACATTTTTCTTCAACAGTTGTGACAGAGCAGTAAGGGACATTTAATATAATAAGTGATCAAGACTAACAAGTGATGAAATTAGATGAGTGATGCTGTTACTAAACAAATGTACTAGCAATTGCCAACAGTTTGGAGTAGTCTCCCTCCATTTTACGCAGATGTGTAGGTATGGGGACCTTAATTCGTGTTCCTGTAGGGTTGCCATTGTCCTCTATCAGAACAACATTGTTAGAATCAAAACGTGGACTCATGCGTTTTCCAGGCATCTTGTGTCCAACAATAAGTGCCTTCTTCTTCTGTCCCTTGATAGCAAGCAAAACTTTGTCACCAACTTTCCCCACGCCATTCTTGGTGTAGACATGAATGACTCGTGGTGGACGGTGATATGGGGTGTTTCCAAGAGAGCTGTTATCCACAACACGTACTCTTGTCATTTTCTGAATGGCTGCTGCAACAGCTGATACACTGACAAGACAAAAGGCATATTGGTCATCACCCTCACCCTACAGGAAGACTACTGGTCCGATACCCATCACTGAATACAGGACCAAGGTAATGACTTAAGTCCTCCAGGGACCCCTCAATCCAAGAATTTTCAAAGCAAATAATTGGTTTATAGGGCAAAGTAGAAGAAACAATTCATTTCTACTAATTAAAACACACAGCTGTAAATCCCTATCCTGAATCATCAGTTGCACACCAGAAATTAATCGGAACCCTAATTGATAAAGTGATGATAAAGCATGATTGTCGCCATCAAACCAAATCACTTTTTCAGATGGGTTCAGAGAAATTTTAATTTGAATAGGGTAATCAATTTAGGGCAGACTAATACAAACCTGCCAATTCAATGAAATATGCTCAAGTGAAATGTTTGCTCTGTGACTTGCCTCATTGGTCGAATTAAGATGGTCTCTATTTACTTTAACGTTAGCTGTTTAAATAACTGTAAATTCAAAGGGCCTAAACCACAGTGACTGCACAACCTAGCTCACTGCCCCCTATCAACCCCATTAGTATGTATTATAATATGACTCCACATTTTTTAAATCAAACAGAAAATGTACTTACCTGAAAACCCTCTGTTGGGTGAGTGACGGCACCTCTGCGAGCAGCCCACCAAAGGGTCTTGAAAGATGGTGGAGAAGAGCCATAACTAGGCACCAATCCAGCTGGAGAGAAAGGGCAGAGGTAAGCTGCTAGCTAGTTATGTACAAGTTAGGGTTTGCTAATGGTATCGCTAGTTAGCATGAACGGTTCTCTTGTGCGCTGACAAGTTATAACAAATCAGCTGGATCGTGCTTGGTTCACCGTCTTTGTCTCATTCAACAACAAGCATGCAGCGTGACAACAGGGTTCGGATTAAAGTCAGAAAGCCTCAAAATGAAGTTTTAAAATTGCTAGCTTGTTACCCTTCTATCACACAAACTCGCACTCCATACCAATGTCAAACGTGGGGCGTCAGTAAAGTGCGACCAGTCGTCTTTAGCCGAGCTATCTAAGAAACAGAACAAAAAAAACCATATATAAATAAACTGTCG
Organism: Acanthochaenus luetkenii; assembly: GCA_900312575.1. Taxonomy (NCBI): domain Eukaryota; kingdom Metazoa; phylum Chordata; class Actinopteri; order Beryciformes; family Stephanoberycidae; genus Acanthochaenus; species Acanthochaenus luetkenii. The sequence goes on along the minus strand of OMOT01069682.1, from coordinate 4,703 downwards.
TAGCTGAAAACAACTAGACAGGTTGTTGTTTGCAAATTGTTGTTAAATACTCGTCATTTGTGCCCATACAATATGGACTGGTAAAGGAAAAAGCAAAACCGCTAGCTAGCTACCGACACAGTTAGCTTGTTTGTCGGACGTCATAAAAACGCGCTAGAGAAAACAGACATATAATAAAATAGAAGCTGCACAATAAATACTGGTTATGAGAGATCTGTTCCCCTTTTACTTACTCTATGTCTATTTTACGTCACATCCTAAACATGATAGCCTTGCCTTCACGTCCCGTTGGACTGGTTAGCTATAGTTGTTAAACCGGCTGACAGACACAACCTTAGCCGCTCCGACTTCTCCCTCCCTCCCCTTACTTGACAGTATACCTAGCGTTATACATAGCGTTAGCTGTCACCATTGGTGTTGTGGACTGGTCAGGGAAGACAACCGTTATTTAATTCGGCGTTAGATAGCAGTCCACCTGTTATTTGCTACGTCGCGGAGCTAAGTTAGCTATAGTTAACGTTACGGTGACTGCTAACTGACTGTTGTCTCACATTAGCTAACTGGCTGACAAATTCTGCTCCTGCGTATCATAATAAGGTAAGCCAGCTTGCTAATGAATTACCCTAATATTATAATTACTGGTCATTCGTGATGGTCGTTTTTAAATATTTACAACTGCGGCAGCGATCCGTTACTTGGCTAGTTAGCTGTAGTTAATTTACGGTAACGTTAGCTATTAGTACAATAAGCAAGCACACGCAATACGCAATTAGATTACCTAGCAATACTAGCGTTAACCAGTTAGATAGCCAGCAGCAGCAGCAAGGTTAACGGTAGCTCGTTAATTCTTAATATTAGCTGTAATGGTACGGTGTTATATTGTAATTTTTAAGTGACATTCGTGATTTGTGTACGTTTATCTATGTCACTCTAGCCACACGCCCATGTAGGCTGCTATGCAAGCTGATGCTAGCTAACGTTAAGTTGATGTTGAAAGCCCGCAATGTGTTGCACTCCAAAGGTAAATTATAGTGCCTGGGCGGAAAGGTACTAGAAGAGCCGCATAATGCAGCTAACGTCAGTTAGCTAGCTACATCATGTTTAACATAGCAACAAATAATCCGCAAATGTTTTCTAAATCCTGATATAGCTATATAACGCCAGTAGTTGAGCAATGTTGCATTGAGAATGTATTGACAGTTCCACAGCTCTAACCACTTCGCTGGTTTGAAATGGGCTTCATCATGGAGTGATGATGACCAGCCACAATCTGTTTCTCTTTTCGCTTTGCCCAGAAAGGGACGAACATAAGACGACCATCAGCAGTTTTAATGTTGTATTCATGAGACCCACTGGGGTTGAGTGACTTAGATTAAATATTGATGGAATGGCTTTCAGGGAGAATGATCACTTTGACATACTTCTGCTTACAGCCAGTCCCATGTTTCATAGGATATAACATACAGAGCTTCTCTAACTTTACACAATTTCTGACACTGAGGGAGATGGCGCTTATCCTACATGTTTAATACTTATAGCTTTTACTATGCTGAAAATACTAGCTGGCTAACGGGCATACATTACTCACTGTCCCACTTCCCAGCTGTGATCTGGAAGCAGCTGTAACTGTTTGTGGTTTTTGAGATTTTGATCAAGACAATCTTTCCCTTGTGAACAGGGAATTCATCACCCACCTTAGTCTTTTGTAGGTAGAATTTAATTGCAATGGCAGGCTTCCAAGACTGTCATTCTTTTAGGTGGATTTATTTACCACTGAGTCAGGCTCTGTAGTGTGTCTAGTAGTGGGTTGACTCATTATGCTGATTTGAGGTGAGATGCTATATGTACTACCCTATTGCCAAACCTTGGAGAGCAGCCATTGTTTTGCTTTCTCTGGGGTATAACGCTACATTCTAAATTAGCATCAGCCTGCATTTGTTACCCACCCAACATGCCCCTTTGGCCTGTTGATCTCAAGTCTACTCTTGAATTTGTCCCATTTCGCTGTGAACATTTTATTTCAACAAAAACGTATCATGTACACATGAACCTCTGATTCTTAGCAGGGTTGTGATTTTTCTTGCCCCCCAGGATTGAACCCTAACCACCCCACCCCCCATTTTCCTCCTTTCGGCTCCATTTTATTTTCTGCTATGTATTGTCCTAATTACATATTTGTTGAGATATGATTATGTAACAGATCACCAGGGTGCATTGACATTATCATAATCAAAGCTCAGATGTTTAGCAGTATTTGCATTGTCAATGATTTACAAGCTAATACTCACAAGGCTAATAGGTGCAATGCTGCACTATCAGCCAAGTCACTTGTCACTTGTTTATCTAAGGAATTCTCAGCATTGTTGGCCGGCTCATACAAAGTTTGAAATGTTGTCCAACAGAATACATATATACTCAAATATAATGGCTGGTTTGATAATTACTTCACTATATTTACTGGGCTCATCGTGAATTCAACCCAATGTTTCCTCATATCATTTTGTATTTGATATTTTACTATAATTCTGTTGCATTTAAATAAACGTGTGTAGACATGTGCGATAATTGATTACTTAGGCACATTGTAGTTGTTACTTTGCTTATAGGGTGTGCACTTGCTTTCTTATTTTGAGCTGACTCCCACACAGAAAACAATCAGAACTTGTAACTCACACAAAAGTCAAGGCCTAAACATGTAAAAGTCACTGGTTATTTTGAAATTCAGTCAAGTAGGCATGATTAGGCTGGAGCTTTTTTGTCTTGTATAGTAAACAGCCAGGAGTGTGTTATGAGATGTATGTATGTAACCTCAAATGCTTGCCGAGCTGACTGTTAAATCTTAGCTGTTGCTGAGTTGTCAAACTAAAAGTTCCTGTTTTGATTATGGAAGACCTTGCTTTACAGAGGTTCCCTGACCATTGTCAAATGCTTTAAGTGCAAGTGGAACTTGTTTATTTAAAATGAAGCCAATCTCTCATAATGAGAGAAGGCAGTTAGTCTTGAGCATACAATAGTTTTCTAGTTTTAGGGGAGTGGTTGACCTGATTTTTATCCAGCTAGGATAATCACAAGTATGTGTTTAATTCAGTGAGGTTTGCCTCATCATGTTAAAGGTTTCCAATCATCTGGATTATAGGGTAACAGAGTTGAACAAAGCCAGTTAAACTACTGCTGTGGTAGAAATACTGGCAACCATTTTGTGTCCATTCTATTAATATTAGTTTTAATTTAATTGGGAAAGCAAAGTGGAGCATCTTAAGGGGGAGTTGCACGATGACTACAGACTTAATAGTAGACTCACTTGTCTGTAGCATTGAAAGATGCTTATTCCTGTGAACTTTCAGTTCCTTAATGGGCCTTAATGTGTGTCTACGAAGGGAGAAACGTTCTGTGTCTCTTATTTTTTCAAGCTTTACTAACTTCGGCTGTGAGCATTCCGCCATGTTTACAATATACTAGGCTGTAGGCAGGGTCTGAAATTAACACCCGGCAAGCGACAAATAGGGGTAGATTTTTCATTTGGCGTGTACGTTTCATAAGCCACCCGACATTTTGGCGTTTTTTGTTGTTGCTTCTGACGAAACTAAATATATGTTTCAATACTAATTGTGTGTGTTGATTATAAATGAATACCCTTTATATACATTCACAAGTGAATTCCAATCTCCAGAGAGCGAGCCGATGTGGCAAAAGTAGACCAGGTGCGTTTAGCGGAGAGGAGAGCCGCCCGGGTTATTATTTTTCTGCACTGTGTTGCACTCCTTCAGATCTGGCTAGTGTGGTAACATCTAACTTAGTCTATCATCCGGTTAGTTGGGTATCAGGAGTCAAAACACGTCTCTCTCTTGGCAGGACATTTATTACTTCAGTGACAGTAGTGCAAAGAACACCAATAGTATAAGGAAAGTGTAAAGCATGGTACATTTCACTGGGCTGTCTGGCTTCATTAGCTTTACCGACCGCTAAACACTGACTTTTTCTTCATGTAGAAAAACACACATGGGAAAACATGGCTGCTGTCACTACCCAGAATGCAACACTCTTAAATTAACAGGCACAATTTCCAGCACTGTTGCACTGTCCTATACTCTATTATCAATACAAATCTTTTTCACTTACAAACTGCTCTGACCACTGTTTTTATTCACCACCATAATGTGTTATTATGCAACACACAAATGCTGTGTATATACAGTACCAGTCAAAAGTTTGGGAACACCTGTTTAAACCTGTTTTTTCATGATTAAAAATGCTTTAAACTGTATAAACGTGCCTATAAACACTTCATATTTCATATTATATGTGTACTAGGGGTGTTAACGATTAATCGTTAATCGATTAATAATCGTTAATAATTGGGTCGATTAACATTTGAAACCTAACGATCAAATTTGATATTAGAAAAAAAAAAAAAAAAAATATATATATATATATTTTGTTTAGTTCTTATTATTATATTGTTCTTATGTTGTCTGTATGCACCAACAACCACAGCAAATTCCTTGTACGTGAAAACTACTTGGCGAATAAAACATTTCTGATTCTGATCATCTCAATTGTGTCAAAGGGAGTTGTTGGTGAAATGCAATCATTAAGTTAAACACAAGAGGGCACTGCATTGGGAAACATTGTTTACACAGAAGAAGACTGAAGATGTTAATTCACTTTACATAGAAGAAGACTCAGTCGACCATGAAGCGTGC
>OMOT01069668.1:3880-16594 GCA_900312575.1 Acanthochaenus luetkenii | reverse complement strand
ATCCCCTCCCCCACCACCTGGACCTGAATCCTGGAACCCAGAGAATTCAGGGTAATAACTACCACCATAACCCCACCACCCCCTCCTTGCCTCTCCCCTTCCACCACTCCAGCTTTGCACACAGACAGACCATTGTTCCCAGTGCAGGCAGAGTTAGACAGACTGTGGCAAGCAATGCCAGCAAAGGCCCCGAAACAACAGCCAATGGAGCAAAGAATTAACATGCAAAAGCAGTGCCAGTTCTTTCCCGATCTTAAAAACCAGACTTAAGCGTTTTTTTCTTTGTTTTCCATCTCCTCCCCCCTCTATTTCCTTCTGTCAATGTTTCTCTCAACACCCTTCTGCTCTCTACCTCCCTGAACACCCGCTCCCTGCTCCCCATTCCTCTTCCTCTGTCCCTCAGCCTCCTCTTCCTCCCCTCGTATTGCTACAGACATGGAGCAGGCTCGGCCCCAGACCAGCGGAGAAGAGGAGCTGCAGCTGCAGCTGGCTCTGGCTATGAGCCGAGAAGAAAATGAAAAGGTACCTCTCGCTGTGACACACACACACACACACACTCACTCTGACCTTGCACTGACAGAAAGATGCTTCTTAGTCCTGCTGCTGACACACTGTGTAGTATGAACATGACATCCCACTCACATCCTCAGACAGTATCCCTTATGGAGGTGAAGCATCGCTCTTACCTCCATTTCCCAGAGCCCTTAACAGAAAGCGATATCATCAACTCTCTGTCGCTGATGCGGTCAATAATGGCCTTTTGACCAATCAGGGAGAGCGATGCTGAAGAGTGAGCTAGCTGCTGAATGAGTGAGAAGCTAGACAGGATGTGTGCATTGATCCATTCCTCTGCGGCCCAGCCACTGCCAGCCCTGATCTCCATAGCAAGGGCAGCCATTGCCCTCTGTGATTTCTGCTTGGGTACTATGGGAATATTGTGCATAGCATTTTCCAGTTCTGTAATCAAAGCAAACCAGGTGTGATTTTGACCATTAAATTGAGAACCATAGCTTTGATCTCTGTGATACTCCTCTCTTTTGAATCATTTCAAATCAATGAATTTCCTAATTTGTCACTTCAGCTAATCGGACATTTAAAGTCAAACATTCTTTTACCTTTTGAAGCTTCAATTCCTATTGGTTAGTCCTCCTCCTAACACCTCCCACTTGACCCTAGCCGCCTCCCCCGGTGGATATTGATGAACAGACCCAGCTCCAGATCGCTATGAGTCTCAGCAAGGAGGAGGCCCAGAAGGTACAAAGATGCTGGGGTCAGGGATGACCCGTACCTTGCACCCTCTACCCTATAGTACTGTACATCTCCTGTTGCTCTACACTAAAACCAACCTCAGACATTGTGAAAACACTGCATGTACTACTCACCTTCTCTCCTCTCCAGATTTGATCTATGGCCTCCCTCACCCCTGAACAGCAAAGTGGCATGTAACGTTCTCCAGTGATTAGAGACTAATTGGATGAGGCTGCATCCTTCTGTTCCACTAACCAGTAGCTCTCTATCTATCTCTTAGACCAGTAGTATGAGAGACCAACCTCAGACACTCTGACCTCTTCTGGTGTGTTGGCCAAACTCTCTGTCAGGGAAGGGCAAAGGGGTTTCCCCCTTTACTCTAATTGGGAAACATGTAGAGTGGCTTGCATGAAATGTGTTATGAGAATGTGAAAGCAGATTCTTTTTGACTAATTACAATTCCCTTCACTGATTGACGCCCTCACAGCCAGTCCACCATACGCCTGTCACGCTGGATATGGATGAGGACACCCAGCTCCAGATAGCCCTGAGCCTGAGCAAGGAGGAGCACCAGCAGGTATCGCCCCCTGGGAGTCACCGAGAGGGCAAAGGGAGAGAAATCACTCTTCTTCTTGGGGCCTGATGCAGTCTAACCTCTTTGGTCCTTTATTCTAGTGGGCAATCCTCCTCAATGCTTTTCTCCATTTCTTTTTCATCACTTTCTCTCCCCCTTTTTCATTTTTCAACTGTCTGCAACACCTCTCAGCTTTTTTTGCTGCACTTATTTTTAAGGCCTATCCCTATATCACTCTGGCAACCATTTACTCTACCTCTCTCTTCCTGTCTCTCTCTTTCTCTCTCCTCTCCGCTCCCTTTTGTCTCTCTCTCACTCTGATAATGTAGCACAATAGAACTGCTCAGTAAGTGACCCGAGTGCTTGACTGCTCTGTCCCCTCTTTGGCCAGAGCGATCTCTGGTCTCTGCCCTTTGTACACATTCATCTCTTGGTCATATGTTGTGTGTGACCATGCAAGTCAGCTTTTGCGGCTGTGTGCTGTCCCTGAGTCATAAATATAGTATGACCATATGTGAGTTTTGCCCAAAGCTCTGTCATGCCCACAGGGGTCCATGTGTCTGTATCTGTTGACAGGAGCAACGCAGTCGCCAGGGAGACGAGTCATTGCTCCAGAAAGCTCTTGAGGAGAGCAAACGAGAAATAGAGTCTAAAGGCGGGGTATGAAATACTGACACCATTCCCTTTCTATCGGTTTACTTTTTGAAGTGCCTGTGATTTTTCCTCAAGTCTGTCCTCATTTATCATGATGGCCGATCCTATTAATCAATTACACTGTGAAAATTACAAACCTGTCACAACTTACATACTAGTATGTAGTCAACAGAGTAGCAAACCAACAATAATACAGAGCAGAAGTAATCTATTGTATGTGTTCAGCAACCTTCAAATGACATGTTCTCCTGTTTCTGTGGTCAGAGCGCCTTCATGGACCTGGTCGATGTTTTTGCAGTCTCTTCAGAGCTGCCTGCTGGTGACAATCGCTGGGATGACGTCCAGCCCCAGGCTGCTGCTCGCCTGGCCGGCACAGACCCTTGGGACTCACTGGGTGAGCCATGAGTTAGCTATTCAATTCAATTTAATTTGTAAAGGGACAGTGTACATTAATCAACATTAAAAACAAAAATTTAAATGTCCCAAGTTAGCCAAAGTCTAGTTTTCATTGGGAGTCCCTTTGCCTGATGTTGTAGGCCGGGCATCCTGGAATAATAAAACATGCAATAATAAAAACATCATAGTGATAAAAAGCATACAATTAAACAACAAACAACAACAACAAACAACACAAGCAGACAAGATTGTTGGCAGATGAGGAATGAACAAATAGATTGAGACAAGGTGAGTAAAGCTGTATCAGTGTTGACATTGTTGGTTGTTGGTAAGCTATTTCTTAACGTTATATTTGAATGAGTATGGTGACTCTCTAACTGATTGTGGTACTGAATTCCATTTATGTGATGCTTTGAAGGAGAAGATTGCCTGGCTAAATGCAGTTTCTGAATAGGAATGTGCAGTCCCCCCTAGCTGCACCTCTAGTGGTTCTGTTAGCGGTGGATTTGACGTTGATGAATCTAGAGAGTGGAGGAGGAGCTAAACCATGGGTAATCTTGTAGACTTGGCAGACATTTGTGTATTTTATGGTATATTTGGGTTTTCCCAGCTGAGCAGATTATACTTTTTTAAGATATAGCAATGATGAAAACTGAATGGCTTCTTGTCAAAGGTTTTGAGTGCTTGTTTGTATAATGATTCCAGTGGTTTTAAGACAATGTAGTGTGTATTTGACCAGTTTAATAGACAATAGGTGATGTGGGAGAGAACCATTGAATAAAAGTATAATTTAGCTGCCTCCGTTGATAAAAAGTTTCTAGTGAACCTAAAATTAGCCAAACTAAACTTTACTTTGTTACAGATTCTTTGTATGTGGATTTTGAAGACGAGGTTTGAATCGATGTGTACACATAAATATCGATATTCCGGGACAACTTGTAGTCTCTCTGCTGAAATGAGAATGCCTGGTTTTGCATCAGCACTTTGGCCTTTGGAAAAAAACATACAGACTGTTTTCGAGACATTCAATTGTAAATAACATTGGTTAAGCCAGGATGTGACCTTCACCATAACATCTGTTAGCTTGATTGCAACCTCATCTGCAGTTTTGCCATGAGTACAAATAACTGTATCATCAGCATACATTAAAATATCACATTGACCACACATATGCAGATCATTAATGTATATGCTGAACAGGATGGGGCCCAGAATAGAGCCCTGCGGGACACCAGTTGACAGACCTATGGGATTCAATTTATAATCAGCGATTTTGACAAGTTGGAAGCGGTATGAGAGGAAGGATTTGGTAAGATTGAGGCATTCTATGGAAAACTAGAAGTTGAGTAGTTTATGAAGCAGGGTATTATGATTAACAGTGTCAAATGCTTTCCGTAAGTCCAGGAACACGGCCCCCACAACCCTGCCTTTGTCCATTGATGCCTTAACTTTTTCTACAAAGTAGCATGTAGCTGTTTCTGCTAACCATGTCTACAGCATAGTGACTTCACTGTTAAAGCTCTGAGTCATAAATGACTACAGATGGGCCTGTGAACACCACTCATTTGTCAGTACACCATATGAATTGATTGCACAGTGTACAGTATTCCTGTGTTGGTTATTCATTCACACACAAGCATACACACACACGCACGCACATCCATACCCACGTGTACTGTGAAACGGCACAAAATGACTCGTATCTATGTACTCAATATACATTGCACTCCTTGCATGATATGGTAAACTCACAGCAGTAGAATAGAAGCCTCTCAGTCTAATTCACCTCACTGTTATTAAAGAAGGCAGCTCCAGCACCCCGAGAGTAGAATCTCCCTGGATGGCACCGCCAACCTCCAGCAGTCCTGCCCCATCCTGGGAGCGAAGACAGTCCCCAGCCGACCCCTGGGATGCCCCGCAGAACAATGTCCCCAACCTCAGCTCCACAGGCCGAGCATGGGGCTCCCCCACTCACATAGGTGTCTGCATGCATGCACTCCTGCAGCTCAGTTGACAAGACAAATTAGGTGTTTGCGTAGATAACTGAAGCAACTTAAATGCAACACATTAGAAATTAAATGTTTTATAATAATGAGACTGGATTGTATCTTGGTATGCTGTTACAGCTCCCTCAGAGGTGGATCCATTCTCTTCCCCAGCAGAAAGAACAGCACCTTTGGGCGCTGTCACTGCACCTCCTCCCCGAGCTGGGAGCCCCTCAGGTGAAAAATATTGATTTGACTCTTCTCACTGTGATTCCATGTTTCCCAGATTCCTTGACTTTCTGTTCTGTCTTCTTCCCCTGGTAGATGGTGATCTGTTTGATGAGGCCATGGATGGAGGTCAGGTGAATGTGAATGGGCGAGGTGAGGGCAGTCCTGAGCTCTTTGACCTGTCCTATCTGGGGGAAAGCCTGGCTGCGCCCAGCCCTCGTATGTGTCGGACACCTGAGGCCTTCCTGGGCCCCACCGGAGCCTCCTTAGTTAACCTGGACAGCTTGATCCCGGCAAACCCCCCACCTAAGAACAAGAACCCCTTTCTATCAGGTATTTATGCATTACATTTTATTTGTATAGATCAAGTTTACAAAGTGCCTCACGATGACGACAAAGAACATAGAAACAAGGCTTCACACACGGTGACATCCTGAGCTCTGAACAGGGAAGGCCATTGCTCTAGATTTATGAATGACCAGAAGGCCCCTGCCCAGGGATTAAAGGTTGCCCTCAGGCGCATAAGGTTTTCATAATAAAAGAATAATAATACATTCAATTTAAGGGCACCTTTCTCAGACTCAAAGTTAAAAAAGCACAAAAAAATAAAAAAATAAAAAAGGCATTAAAAACTGCAAGAATTTAAAAGAGGATAAAATGGCAGAGGCAGGTGGAGGGGCAGTGTTACTCAGGACCAGCCCCGCGAGAGAAAGCTAATAAAGGGATTGCTAATATTGACTAGAAGAGCTAGTGAGAGAATGATCAATCATGTTTTTATTTATATAGCCCTTTTATACAAGCATGTCTCAAAGGGCTTTACATAATATACATACTACATTATCATATACATACTACATCATATACACTACATCCCACAAACACATCTATGGGCAATTTAGAGTCTTCAATTCACCTGACCTGCATGTCTTTGGACTGTGGGAGGAAACCCACACAAACACAGGGAGAACATGCAAACTCCACACAGAAATGACCGGGGTGGAGATTCGAACCCATGACCTTCTTGCTGTGAGGCGACAGTGCTACTGACTGAGCCACTGTGCCGCCCAAAGGCATGAGCTTTGATAATGCTATTTTAACCTTGTTGTTAACATCAGCTTTCAGTTGAGTCTTGACAGTTTGCCAAGCACTTGTGCAACAGACACGTCTGCACAGTTCTCAAGCAAGTGTGACCGACTTTACAGCCTTAATGCCCAGACATGCCTTGTCACCATAGCAATTGAGCCTTAAAATTCCATTTATGCTGCACTAGCCAAATTACCATAGCAAACAGTGGAAGCATCATTCTATCCATTCAAGTCCTGTGGTCTTGAGTCTAGGTTTAAAAGTGTTTATAGAGCCGGCTGGCTAAATATGGTGGAGACAAACCATGTAGTGCCTTATAGGTGAGGAGGAGGATCTTGAAGATCATTCAGTATTTTACAGGGAGCCAGTGAAGTTGTTGCAGGGGGGGAATGACGTGAAAGCCAGGGTTTAGTGTGAGTGAGGATCCTGGCAGCGGAGTTGCCAAACGGGAGGTGACGAATGCATGGATTAGTGTTTCAGCAGAGGTGTCAGAGAGTGAGTAACGGAGACGTGCAATGGTTTTGAGATAGAAGAAGGCGGACTTGGTGACTGACTTGATGTGTGGCTCGAAAGGAGAGGGTTGGATGCCTGAGGCAAATGCCTGAGATGGGATGAATTCCAAACAAGTGTTGGATAATTGTTTGAAGCAGACCTCTTTTTCTCTCTCCCTCTGTCCAGGTCTGAGTGCTCCTTCACCCAACAATCCATTCCAAACCGAGCAGGCTAGACTAACTCTGAGTCAGATGTCCTCCAGCTCCACCTCTGCGGCTCCCCCTGCCACCTCTCTTCCGTACAGTGCCTCCTTACCCCTGCCTATGAGCCACCAGCCTGCCAGCCTCCCCTCCTCCCTTACTCACCCCACCCAGACGAAAGTGGACATGCCAGGGAACCTGCCTCAGCCCCTGCTGCCCCTCTCTTCAGCCAGCACTTTGGGATCACAGGCTGAGCAGCACAGTCAGAACCCTTTCTTATGAGGACCGATTGAACTGGAGAAAAAAATAGTAGAAAAATAGGGATGCCATTAGGTTATGTCTCGAAATAACCTCAGACTGAACTGGAAGACCCCAGGACTCAAAGGAAAACCCTATTCTTAGTTGTTTTATATATTGTGGTTATAATAGTGTAACCCTTAGATTGACGCAAGCTGGTTCTGCTCTTCACTGTAACAACCTGTCTGGTTCCTCCTCTGTGACGAAGGCAGCAACAGGGGATAAACGAGATAATGCTTTTGTATCAGACAAAATTAGTGTCATATAAAACCTCATTAAGGCCATAACCTAATGCTAATTGACTTCAGATACAAACCTATGCAAAAGCACAGTTGGGTGATATCTTGACGCTACTGCACTTAGCCACAATTACAGGGCAAGTATGTTACGGCTGCTCAACTTCAAGTCACATGCTCACGCAGCTGTTTGTATGACTGGCTTAGCACTATTGCTCTTGATTTAGCGCCGACTGTCCATCAGATATGCCTGCTGCCTGTCTCTCTGATAGTCCACAATGCTCTGGGGTAAACTACCCAATGCTCCTTGCACTGGTCCTGACACATACTCTGGAGGAAGGAGCTACCAACCAACCTATGCAGTTAAGGAAACACAGGTTACAGGTTGCATCAATAAGGTTCACTTGAACTGAGCTGCTGTTGGGACGAGAACTGATGAGAAAAAGGGTATATATTAATTGTATTATAGTGGAATGAATTGCTGGGATTAACCGAATTACGTATGGGTTTAAAAGGACCGTGATTGCTTCAGAATTCACTATGAGCAAGGCAACATTTGAAAATGTATGAATTATGATTTTTGTTCATTGCTTGTGAACCACCAAGCCTCATCAAATATAATGATACAATTAGAACACTTCGTAATCGTTCAGTTGATTTTATTGTTTGGTACTTTCTCAATTCCCTTCATATCACTATGTCGCACATCATTCATAGTTTGCATATGAACACAAAAACAACAATACTTAATGTATTAGTTATGCACCGTATGCTCCCAGCTGGTCATAACTCATTAGTTCTATGCTGCACCACTATATCATAAAGAATAGCCATGCCGTTTTAAAATGTAGCAAAAACAGAAGTGACAATAATAAATCCAAACTTACTGGTGGTAAGTACTAGTTAAATGTTAAAATGGCCAACCATACAATCATTCCATCTGTGTTTGACTAGCACAATACATCTACCTCTGCATTTACCCTTATGAACAGTTACCACATTCATATGGTAACAAATACTTGACTGTATTTCTTGTCAAGTTACCTGTCATTGTTGCACTTTTATTGACGGCATCATGAGATTTGAATTAAGGGGTTGACCCACCTTAAAGACATAAAAAATATCCTACTGTTAATGGTGTGAAAACTGTGTGTGTGTGTGTGTTGAGGCTGATGACATTTTTTTGCAAACAGGCTCATCATCGATCATTCAGAGTCCTGTGAGAGTAGTGTCACTTCATGAGGAACACACGGATGATTGGGTCACTTGGTTGTGGTTGAGCCCAGCCAGCTCAGCACCTCCTCAAGTCCCTGACCAGAGCGTGCGCTGAGTTCCAGTGTTGCGATTGGCTGAGTAGCAGATGCAATGATGTCGTCCATTCTGAACAGCGACTTCATCTCCATCATACTCATAGTGCAAGGGACATCCCTGGAAAAGGGTGGACAGAAAAACCAACAGCAAATGGTGGTGGATCACGACTTTCTCCGAAGAGACATGCATATATTACATTGAATGTACCTTGAGTCAAGCCTCCTTGCTCTTGCCATGTTGTATTTATAGTAAGTAAAGGCGAGGAACAGTGTGCATGCTGGGAGCTTCACCTCTTGTTGAAGAGAACAAGTACAGAGGCATTCCGCAGAGGCTCGGCGGAGAGAACCGACAGCAGCCGGATACAGGAGGAGGATATCTGGGAGGTGTTGGCTGAGTCCACCACGAACTGTGGAAACGCACAAAGCAATAACCATTCCATCAATCTACCATTCCATAAGTGACAATGGAATAAAATCACCCCAACAGGCATTCGCTTAACTTCTTTGACTGTCAGCCACCCCAGTGTTCCAGAAACATGTGTATATGAAAGAACATACGACGACAGAGGTGCAGTCAGTGAAGTAACTTGGCCAAATGGGGCCCATGCAGCCTCCCAGCTCCCTCACGGTCACCCTCTTCCTCTTCACGGTCAGGTCAGCCAGGTTGGTTCCCACCTGTGGCAGAGCAGAGATATTGGCAGGTGAGAGATGCACTGCTTCGTGTATATTTGGTATGAAGGACAAAACGGCAATAAAGCACCTCTCACTATTACTCACTGTAGGCAGAGTAGCAGGAGGTTCCCCCAGTTCGCCCGACCCATGTAAGGTGAGCTGTAACAAATGACGTGTTAAGGAAACTGGTCACACGGCCAGAGTTGTGACGTTGTGCACTAGCTAGCTAACGTAGCACAACATCCGGCTGCCACTACTGTGTTTCTGTATTCAGTCAACAGACCGCACAAAAGGATATTTTGTAGGCGTTTTAACAACATCGTCTTTCCGACACCGGTTGCTCCGAGCAGCAAACATGTCATGGCTGCTCATTCACACATTCTGTGTTTAAGTCGTTATTTTGAGGCAACGCAACGGCACACAGCAAATCACGCTAGCTAGCGACCTCGCTTGATGCCATGGGCGACGCGCACGTGACAGTGTTAAGACGCTGTGATAGGGCGAAATAGAACTCAATCGTTCAAATGTTGTTTCTGATTGGTCCCTGCCGGTAAAATGAAACGGAAGCACAACAGACGCGTCACAGAGGATACCTGACAGTTCCTCTGGATTTGGAAAATGGAAGCTAAATTAAAGAAGGAGCTGGGGACCTCCATGCTGAAGTCAACTGGTTACTCCGGAGGTGGATGCATTAGCGAGGGCCAGAGCTATGATACTGACAACGGGAGAGTGTTTGTGAAGATAAACCACAAGAGTCAGGTTCTTTGTTTCATTATTACATTGTGTTATTTGTTGTCTTTTAATGTGTTAAACCGACTTTAAGTTAGTTTATCTCACAGCCGTTTAGCCTTCATGTTAACTTGACTATTTATGCTAATTCTAATTGAACGAACCGTCCCAGACACGTAACAGTTAGAGAGGTATTCAGTCTTAATGGAAACATCATAACACTGACTGAGATCTGAAACGAATTTGTTGACGGTGCAGCTACATGGATAACATCTCCCCTTAAAGCCATGTTTGATTAGCTAGTCTGCCAGTGGACACATTGTGAAATAAAGAAAAATAAAAATCTACACTACATTTTACCACCACAAAATGCATCATAGTTTAGGCCTATGCTACTAATCAGCCCACTTGCTTTGTTTTACTCAGGCCAAACTGATGTTTGATGGGGAAATGGCCAGTTTGGATGCCATCTCAAAGACAGAAACTGTAAAAGTCCCCAAGCCTGTGAAGGTGATTGAGCTTGACACAGGAGGATCTGTATTTGTGATGGAACATCTGGACATGGGAGGTCTTAGCAAGTAAGAGCCCTCGTGTGCATGGTATGATCAACCTATCCATGATAGGAGGGTGACAAGTAGAGCACATTTGAATATATTTATTCTCTTTTTTCTGAAATGCTTTCCCTGGCCTCAAACCCTTCCCCATGTATAGGCACACAAAGCGCCTTGGAGAGCAGTTGGCAGATCTGCATCTTTACAACAAGAGACAGCTGGACAAGCAAAATAAGGAGCAGCAGACAGTGGGTAATTCACCTGAATAAAAACCTCACTTGAGTACCAGTAGACGTAGGGAAATACACAACAGGAATCTTTCATTTTCCACGTTGACTCACTTCACTGAATAGCAAGGAACTTTGTATGTTAACCCGGTGAGACTAATTAAGATGTATAACTTCTGTGAATGTACACAGGAAAAGGAGCTGGCCAGTCTGAGGTGCCTGTTGCTGAAAAATTCGGCTTCAGTGTACCTACATGTTGTGGATACTTACCACAGGTAAACAATGGTACCACAGAGAAACCTGTATACAAGACCAAACTGGGCTGTCTTGTGGCCTCTAAAATATACCTGTAGTCTTTAGTGGAGTTACTGTAGCCTTCCATTTTCTTTTCCTGACCTCCCCAGGAAAATGAGTGGCAGGATGACTGGGTGACATTTTACTCCCAGCAGAAACTGCAGCAGCAGGTTAACATGGTGGAGAAGTCTCATGGAGACCGGGAGGTCATAGAACTATGGGCCCAGCTACAGGTACATCCTCCCACAGCCCTCAGTGTAAACAACACATAATATCCACCTGTTTATTAATGGATCAGTAACCTGACAGTGATATTACATGATCTTCTCCGTCACTTGTGCTAACCTGCTGTTTACAGCTGAAGATCCCTCAGTTGTTTGCAGATGTGGAGGTTGTCCCTGCTCTGCTCCACGGAGACTTATGGGGAGGCAATGTGGCGGAGTGCGCAGAAGGCCCAGTGATCTTCGACCCTGCTTCGTTCTATGGCCATTCAGAGTATGAGCTGGGCATTGTAGGGATGTTCGGTGGCTTCAGCAGCTCCTTTTACTCTGCTTATCATGACAAGATTCCCAAGGCACCAGGCTTTGCCAAGAGAAACCAGCTTTACCAACTCTTCCACTATCTGAATCACTATAACCACTTTGGTGGTGGCTACAGAGGCTCTTCACTAAGGATTATGAAGGACCTAGTGAAATGATTGCACACTCATCCCCGCTTGTAGAAACCTGCAGTCTTAAACTCAAGCCAAGTTTGATGAAAATGTTGACAGACACTCATGTATTGACCTATGACATTGCTGCTGGTTGCTTAAGATACTAAACATATTCAATCAATCATGTTTATTTATATAGCCCTTTTATACAAGCATGTCTCAAAGGGCTTTACATTGCTTCATAGATACATACTATGTCATCCTATACATACATCATATACAGTACACTACACATCATATACCATACTGCACACACACAGCTATAGGCAATTTAGAGTCTTCAGTCCACCTGACCTGCATGTCTTTGGACTGTGGGAGGAAATCGGAGCACCCGGAGAAAACCCATGCGAACACTGGGAGAACATTCAAACTCTACACCGAAAGGACCGGTGCGGAGATTCGAACCCACAACCTTCTTGCTGCGAGGTGACAATGCTACCCATTGAGCCACCGTGTGGCCCTCTAAATCTCATGCCACCTCTAAATGTACCAGTTAATTTGAGTTACTTCCACCTCTGTGGTGGCTTGCCTCAAATGATAAATGGCAATGTGTATGTTTAAATGATGAATACTTAATGATAAATGGCTGTTTTAATCAAATCACTTGCCAGTGTATCACTCTGTTTTTCAACCCACATGCATTTTCATCAAGTCACTTAACAATTTATCATTACATTCTTTCAATTCACATGCATTTTCATCAAATCACTTAACAAATTATAAGTCAATTTTTCAATTCACATGCATTTTCATCACATCTGTTATCATTCAATTATAGTTGTGTGAGATTAGAGCTGTGCAGGTTCGTAAACAGTGCCACCCTGCG
>OMOT01069655.1:0-17035 GCA_900312575.1 Acanthochaenus luetkenii | reverse complement strand
TTAATTAGCAGAGATATTGGCCTCGCTCAAGGGATGATGGCTGAAATGTATTTGCCCCAGTCATGAGACCAGCAGTTCAGGCATTCAGGCGTGCAGCGTGAGCGGCACGGTGATAATTGATCACGCTGTAGAGGTGTGTAGACAATAGGAAGGCCCTGTGTTACTTTAAGCCCAGATTACCACAATGCCAAAGCCCCATGCAGCAGCGGGCATCTCTGGAAGTGAAACATCCACCCTCTTACTGTTAAATGGGGTGTACCCCACTTTCCCTCAGCCTGCCTCATCTACTTCTATTTCAGTTAGTGTTTTCCTACATTTCCCAGAATTCCTTTTGACAACCCCCCAGGGAATGACTGTGAACTGGTTGCACTCAGCTGTGGGTTTTGCATGTACACATTTGATCACGTCAAACTAGGGTGGATTTTTCCTTTGTGATAAGGTCAATAATGGGAAACCAGCAGAGACTAAGGCAGGTCACTGAAAGATAGGGAGCTAAACATTTAGGTCATTTTCACATTAGGAATGGTTGCCTCCGTTCCGTCCCCGAGAACGATGGTGTGCGTATGTATGTATGCGGTTGAGATCGGCGCGTGCTGCACGCATTCGGTACAGTTGTGTTCAGACTTGAATCGTTCCGTGGCCGGGGACGCCTGAACCGTCCCCCAGACCACCCTTTCAAGTGGTCCCGGACAAACGCAGTGTTCACACTAACCAAACGATACAGACTTTTGGGGGAATCGTGCTCGTAAACGGCCCCGGGTCCATAGTGGGAAACCACCCTTAGATCATACAACACATGCAATGCATGTAGGCTACTGCAGTAACAGTGTACAGGCCAAAATCTTACAAAAAGGACCTCAGCTCTTATGTCCAGAACTCAAACTGGTCCTCACAAGTTTCCTGATACAAGCATGTGCGCACACACACACACACACACACACACACACACACACACAGAGACCCCTTGGGATCCACTGTGGTCTGCTCAAGTCTTGCTAACCTGTTTCTCCATGTCCCTCTCTCTCAGCGTAGAGCACTGCGGCCGTACATAAAGCCCCAAGACTCATAGCCGGGCTATGAGTCTCATAGACTCCCATTGCTAATCACTGCGCTGCCAGGGCCCCTGACAAGAAGACAAATGGTGGTGCCGAGACATAGCCACAACGGGACCTCCTCACCCAGCAACACGTGGATTTTTTGGGGGGTTCCCCCTTCTGACTCCGTGAGCCATCATATTACAGTTTTGGGGCATTTGGCCATCTGTAAAACACAGCACATGCAGGCATTGTATTGAGCTGTCATATACAATCGCATATACCATAGGAAAATCTTTGCCTTTGACTGTGGGAGGAAACCCTCGCGAACACGGGGAGAACATGCAAACTCCACACAGAAAGGGCCAGGCGAGATTTGAACCCAGGACCTTCTTGCTGTGAGGCGACAGTGCTAACCACTGAGCCACCGTGCCGCCCCATGCACATTCTTCTGGTACTTCTGGTACTGGCTCTTCAAGCTGATTCAATCAGGACTCTGTCTGTCCATACCAGAGTGAGGTTCAGGAGGATATGTGGGACAAATTAAAAAGGCTTTATGCCCTGGGTTTTAAAGCATGGCCTCTTCAGCTCACCAAGGAAACTGAGTTTTTGACTGAAAAAAATGCACTTTCCTCTTAACCCCCTGACCAGCCGTCACAGACACAAACTTTCTCTTTGAAGGCTAAACAGCAGAAACGAGGGAGGATTGGCTGTTCTGGGGAGTTATGGAAGCCCTGATCCTATTACCCACCCCCCTGAAAAATGTGTCTGCAGGCCCCAGGAGCTTTTAACCTTTCGCTGCTCCGTGCTTTGATTCATGGGGTTGGCGGCAGTCCTGTGTGCTTTTTATCAGTACCGCTCTGGCCACTGGAAAATCTGGAGCCGGTGCGTTTTAGCCGAGAGGTGCGTCTGACACAGTCTTACTGTATATGGAGGGATTCCCTCTATCCAGAAAAAGAAGGGACACATTAATCTGGGAGTCCTGTTGATGAAAAAAATGGAAGGAAGAAAAAAGTGATGTTATTTTGGCCGGATTATGTCAACAACAGAAATAGGTTTGCGCTGATGCGTGTCATGGTTTGGAAAATAATAGCTCAACTAAACAAAGGGGACGGGATGGGAATAAATCAATCAACGCTGTAGAGAATGAGTTATAAGAGGCGGCTTGAGATGACATGTGGCAAGACAGAGATGCATCTTGGGAGTTGTATCTGGTCTCAGGATTTCATGCCACTTTTCTTTGCAAATAAGCATGCATGCAAATCACAGTCCATTATGGGAGTGTCAACATGTTGCGAGAGTCGCACATTTAGAAACCAGGTAGTGGGTGGCAGGTTTGGATACTGCAGGGGAGAGTTTCAGACAAAAAACGACTGGTTTCAGATCGGAAGTTGGACAGGGATCCTGTAATGTCTCGACACACACACACACACACACACACACACACACAATGGTATGCATGCAGGCACGGACAAACTCAAACATGTTTATTTGATACGATTTCAGAGCAGTTCATTTCTCTCACAATGTCACGGGACTTGGTTCCCAAACAAAGATGTCTCGTCAGTCAGTAAAATGGCACACAGGTGGGACATGGTTACTGGAAATGAGGAGTGTTTGCCACCAGGACCTTTGTCTACATTTGCTTACTGTAGTTTCCAATTCATCAGATATGTCAACTGCACCGCTTTCTGATAAACACTCCAATCTGGCCCATGGAAACACAAGCGTGTGCAGTGAAAGCTATAAGCGACAGATGCCCTGGGAATAAAACGAACAAATCTTTCAGAGGCAGATACATAAGGAGCTTAATGATGTGCATAGGTTTGAAAACAGACACTGAGAAATTAACATCTGCTTACATTTTGGGACATTTTCAAGTGATACTTTGGCTACTCTGCACATACGGATTGGACGGTGGTTGTAGCATCATCAACTAAAATGTGTTTGACATCGGCAGGCACCTTAATGTCAGACGTGTCATTTTTTAAAATATACTTATATATATATTTACATCCCTGCTTGACACATACAAGTATGTACTTCAGATAATAAAATACACTTGTGTACAATAGATTGGTCTTATTTGAGGTGCTTACATAAAACAATCAGTTTCACATCACACCTTTCCACAGGATTGTATCCAATATTTAATGAGAATCATACAGCATAGCCCCTGCGATATCTCCATGTGTGGCAGGGCATAACTCCATAACCATCCACCTCAGCTAACGTGTTGGCTCAAATACCACAGAGGAGCTCTGAAAACAGGCATTGAAGTAGCCTAAATCCCCCAAGTAGCTATGTGCTTAGCATGCTCTCTGAAAGGTATCCAACCATGTATGTGAAACCTAAGCACTTCTTGATCAAAGGCTTTCAGAAGACCGGGAGGTGAAGGAGGAGCCTTGTAGAATTCTCAGTTGATTACTTTTTTTCTTCTTCTTCTAGCCAGTGCAAGAGTGTGTGTTTTGTGTGTCTCCGATGACAGGAATCTTTCACCAGGGAAAGGGGATTAACGCGTCAAATCCAACCCCTCGATCAATAGGGAGGTAATGGAGCGAACATATCTGCTCCCTGTCGGCCCGCACGGTAGATTCAGGCAGCTTTCCCGCGCTCAACCCAATTTACACTGCAATACAATCTCACAAAACACTGAGCTCTGGTCTGCCTAAGCCAACCGTAGTCTTACATCACATATTATCTAGGAATAGGAAAGTCAAGCTCGATTCACACTACTGTACCCATTCCACCTCCACGCTATGATTAAAGCACTGATAGCAGAGATGTAGTGGAGGTTACACTTTCTTACACTCAGTTGACCCATCTTCTATTTTGTAAATGAAGGGTTTAATTCCAAAACGCTCTATATCCATTTTTGGAGACCTGTGTCCGGGTTCTCGGCAGTAAGTCGGACTCGTTCCCGGTGGGGGTTGGCCTCCGCCAGGGCTGCGCCTTGTCACCAATTCTGTTTGTGATATTCATGGACAGGATCTGGAGGCGTAGTCATGGAGGGGAGGGGTTGCAGTTCGGTGCATTTCGCAGATGATGTGGTCACGATGGCATTACCGATCTGTGACCTTCAGCACTCACTGGATCGGTTCTCAGCCGAGTGTGAAGCGGCTTGGATGAGGGTCAGCACCTCTAAATCTGAGGCCATGGTTCTCAGCAGGAAACCGGTGGATTGCCTACTCCGAGTAGGGAATGAGTCCTTACCCCAAGTGAAGGAGTTCAAGTATCTCTGGGTCTTGTTCGCGAGTGAGGGGACAATGGAGCGTGAGATGGGCCGGAGAATCGGAGCAGCGGGAGCGGTATTGCGCTCTCTTTACCGCACTGTTGTGACGAAAAGAGAGCTGAGCCAAAAGGCAAAGCTCTCGATCTACCGGTCAATCTTCGTTCCTAATCTCACCTATGGCCATGAAGGGTCATGACCGAAAGAACGAGATTGTGGATTTTGCTACCTGAAATCAGGCAATAGTTGAAAAACATAAATGATTCTGTCAGTTTTATAAGCAAATGTCTTAAGACTCCTAACGTCATGATGTGCTGAACTTTCATGCCAGCAGTCAATATGGGAGAGTGGGTGTCATTTGAAATGAAACTGTTCCTTTTATGTCTGTCTATTTTAGGGCACGTTGTTAAGAAAAGTGCGATATATAAAAGCTATTATCATTATTAGTAAGAAATATGAGACGGATACACTTCTGAAAATGTGATTTTTGGTGGTTGTTTACTTTGTGGCCACTGACAACATTTCATAGTTAAGCCATATTCTTATTTATCACTATTTCACTGAATGAGAGCTGAAGATTTGCAGAGCCCCTCTCTGTGGATGGAACACGTGAGTTTGCAGAAACTTGACCCCTGACCTCTTCCTGTGGGGTCATGACCCCTTTCACTGACCCGTCAACAGACTAATTTGTCGACAGTGACCCTTAAGGTCTGAGCCACTCGCCATAACTTCTCTGTTCACTTCCTCTTCTCCTCTACAGATAGCGCTTTCCTCACAATCAATAACAGATAACTTTGTAAATACTTAAAACAGAGGAAAAGAGCAAACCCCTCGTTGCAGTCCCATACATATTAATGAACGCCGCTACCTCTATTTTATCCACTTTGCTGTTAATGTATATTTCTGCACTTTTAAAGGTGCTACCAGCGGAAACTTGACGACTTTGGCAACCCCATGAACCCCTTATTAGTTTTACGTCACTGTCAAAGATGCCATGTCATTTTCAGAGGTGCTACACATTCAAGCCTAGATCTCCCTGCGATGTGGTCTACTTTCAGCATTGTGTGAAGGAAAAGGGACAGAGAGGAATGAGGGCTGGAGATGAAATGTGTGACTGGCATAGAGGTGGAGACTGAACACGTGATTGGCATGTAACGTTAATGAGTGGACTTATTGAGTGTGGAACCTGTGGCCACAATCCACCTCCTCCAGCCCCGGCATGAGGCCAGCTGTGGAAACATTTGCTCTGTAACTTGTCCATGTCTCCAATGGCCACCGTATTGCCCTTTTTATTAATCTGTGACACACAAGAGAGAAAGAAAGAGAAATCAAAGTCATCAAGGTAGTGTGAGGAGACCATTGAATTATAGTTCCTTTGCCTTGCCCAGTTCTTCCAACACACACACTTTCCCTCACTCTCTTTCACTTTTTCTCTCATTCTTCCTCTCTTTCCCTCTCTCTCCCTCTGTCTTTCTCTTTCTAGTCCCTCACTAAAAGAAATACTGCCTATATAACCATAAATCATGCCTATTGATTTAGCTCCTCTCCAAACCTGCTAAACACAGACAGGCGTTATCCATCATAGTTGGAAAAGTTGGAAAGCTCAGTGACAGGTCGCACATGTAGGAAAGAGGAGATTACCTGCAGGAAGAACCATTGCTGTTGGACCACTCATTCCCTTTGCCACACTCCGGCGGGTCAAAGGTCATGGGATCTATTACCAGGTTCATTAAGCTGGTGACTTCCAGGCTCCGGTTTGGTCTCTTTCTGGTTGAGAAGGTCATAATGATGATAATTGGAGCAGCGGTGCGGCTCTTCTATCTAGCACAGAAATACACATATAGCATGCATGTACACACACGCACGTAACTTCAAGAGTGGTGGGTTGCTTGTGTGGTGTCCAGTACCTGCTTGGCATGTATCAAAGGCAGATGGAGAGTGCCTGCGTTAACGCTAATGCTACTGCAATTCTCCGCGGTCTCGTTCCTCTCATCCTGGAGCTCTGTTCAAGCACTATGAACGAAAGGACCATTTCAAAATTGTCAAAGCAGCGATAGGGACTGTGGGTAAAAATGCGATAAGACAAAAAGACTGCTGATGAAACACCAGGGCACAAAGGAGATTCTGGAAGGCAGGAAGGGGTGGACCCTTGACAGATTGTGGCCTCTGGGGTATAGTTGAGTGACTACGTCAGAAAGAATCATGGAGTATACCATGTAATTAAATAAAGAGTTTAGTTCCAAACTGCTATATGTTGATGTTGGGGAAAAAAAGAACATTAAGAAGCATTAAAAGGTGCAGCTTTGAATGTGTGGTTGGATGGAGGGAGGGAAGTCAGAGCACGCTGAGAGGCGGGGCCCTGGCACAAGCACACAATCCATTTGTTCATGGCATCGGCGTTAATGGTTGAGCTGCTCGCAGCCAAAAAACATAAGGGAGCGATTTAATCAAAACTTGCATGCATTACCTCCGCAGATCGAGGCAAGCGTTCGGAGAGGGCAGGCAGGAGGTGGGGACAAGCCGGTTTGGTTTCTCTAGCCAGGGGATGATAGAGGTGTAACTATAAAAACAACTGGGGCTCCCTGTGCGCGGACCACATGTCGGGGGAAATGAGGACCGTGCTGAGTATCAGAATGGTCGCAGGAGACAGAGGTTTGAACACGGAGGTCGGATTAGGGCTGTCAATAGACCACAGTGTGGCTGATCCTGCCAGGGCTGCGCCGGGGGTTAAAGACCAGGAAATCAGCCTCGCAGACACACACACACACACACACACACACACACACGCTGACTTAATGCTGTGTGGGTCCAGGCCCTGAAAGACCTTCCTCTGGTGGATGATGAGGTGTCTTCGCTCATTAATGCCACACAGAACTTTGGAGGTCGTTGTGTATCTTCAATTAGGCTCATCTGAGGGCCAGGAAACCTGATTACCGTGTTTACTTGAGGAGTGTTCCAAAATGTAAAGGTCAACGGGGAATACTGGAATATTGGTTACCTACTGTAGATACAGGCAAAATGAAAATTCATACAGGCACTTTACAGCAGATGTGACAAGTGCAGCAGTTGTCTGGGAGACTCGTGCTAGCGGCAGACACACCCAAATCAGATTGACTTTGGACCAACCCTGCGGAGGGGTTGATCCCATTACAGCATCGCCCTCTCCCCCTTAAAACTTACAGGAACTTATTATGGCCCCTGATTAATTGACCATCAAACCTGCCCACCACCACATCTGTGACACGTTATCTTGTTTGCTGATTCGTAGCTCTTCCTGTTTGCAGAGGTTTGTTCAAATAAGCCAGGTTTCATGGCTAATTACATCACAGGGTGGAGGCGAGGGGTCTGTCCTGCCGGGGGCCACAATGGAAGCAGCATCCAACGCAGGTGATCCTGAGGTGTACGATTATCCAAATGTCCCGGCTCTCAACGGGGTCTGGTTGAATCTCATCACAGATTCACCGACAGTGAATGACTCTGGAACGGGTGAAAAGAACATTTCAACCAATTAGTACAGAGGTGGCATCCCAGCCGACTATTGGTGTTGATGGGCCGTGTCGGCGCAGCTAAGAGCGGACTCTGGAAGTGAAAGCCGCAGCCAAACAACACGTTGGATTGAGCCTTGTGGGTGATCAAGTTGGCCAACATCCTTGTGGTACGTGCTCTCTCTCTCGGCCTCTGTCTATCCCTCCACCCAACACACACACTAGAGTTCATCAAGTCCCATCAAAGCCTTGTGCGGTCAGAGGGAACATGTTTTCCTTTCTGCTTTCACTGTTTAATGAGCGACCATAACGTATTTCCCCGCGTATAAGCCCTTCCCTCTCTGTCCCATTTCCCCCCATTTCTCTTCTTCCATCTATCCATCTCTTTCATCGATGGCATACCGCTCCAAGTAGCTGGCGAATGTTTAAAGGGAAGCTGTTCAGTTAAATAGCCACACTCTGGGAGAAGCCATCCATTACTTACATAGGAATGGGGCTTGGGAGGAGACCGAGCGGAGACGGGGAGCAGCAGACCAGACCACATTAGTCTGTTCACCCACGGATATTCCATCTTGACGAGAAGCAGTGTTTCATCCATCGCAGAATGTTTCAGTGGAACGCAGAGGAAAACGCACGGAGAATGGCCTGCGTGTGGCAGGGAGGTGGGCGGTCGGTGATGAGATGGACAACGGTTAAAAAGAAATAAACACTGTGAACCTTCAAAGAACTTCTAGAGGGCTGTTGACTGCCAGAGTTGGTGGACTTCTAAGGCAGGGGTAGCGACAGAATGGGTTGAAAGGCACCCACCTGAAATAAAGCAGCTCTTCTCTGTCCAGAGGTTTCCTGTTGGATGATGGACAGGTCCAGTTTTGTGCCTCCTGTGTAAATAATCCAACCTTCTGCTTGGCCTCTCTGCCTGTGACAGGGCCGAGGTACGTCATCGTTACGTCATAGACTGGTTATAATAAGTCAAATTATACATAACTATCACAGCAACGCCCTATTCCCTGAAATAACATGTTAGCACATCCAGTGATTACGCTGATATTAAAGAGAATACCCCAAATGTTGTGTGCCAGGCGATAGTAAATGTTTGGGCTGGTGCAGAGGATAAACAGACGGTTGACATAAATAGATACGTCTATTAAACCAAAAACAGTTATTGCACGTCATAAACAAATGCAAATTGATAGCTTGAGGACAGAAAGAGACAGAAATGAGGAAAGGGTGGCACCCTAGAGCTCCAACTGAACAGTGACGACCCATGGGGTATTTGAATTGGACACACCAAGGCCGTGACAAACGAAACAAAACAGCTAATTGCGTAGTCTAGTTACATTTCACTTGTAAACGTTGTTTTGTGTTAATCCTTCCAGTCTAAGGTTAACAGCCGTGTGCTTGACCTGCACTTGTTTTCCTGCCGACTCTTGGAATTCCAATAAAAGTCATCACATTTTTGTCTGTACTCAGTATCCTGTGTTTGGACACGGCCAGGGGAGAGGACCCGCTGAGATCTCTTTCACTAACAGATGGGAACTCGTTGGTCCATTAGGCTGAGAGGCACGCTTCAGCAGGTTCCGTCAAGAACACTGCAGAATCCACTGATTCTCTGGTGGAAAGAAAATTACAATTCAGACATCTTACAAGTCGTAGGAGCTTCCCGGAAAACACATCCTGTTTATGCTCCTTACCGGGAACTTTAATCTCAAATATGTGTGGTTGGAGCGAGAAAAGACGGCAAAAAAACAATGTTGATCCGTTTCATATTAAAAGTCCACCCATTATAATAGACAAAATTATTTGAGTCAAGATGCTTTTTACATAGTGCTATTGTTGTTTCCTGTTTGATCCTCACTCCCTCTAGAATGGTATTGGTATTGGTATGGTATGGTATGGAAGCAACCCCATACCCTGGCTCTCCCTGTTGTCCAGGCTGTAGGCCAGTAATGGGAGGTAATGGGGCAGAAACCGCGAGTCTGTCTGGTAACTAAAAAAAACAAGGGGGCCTGGTGCAGATGCACTCGCCACATAGCAATGCAGCTGCCTTGTAACACTGCTCATTGCGCCTTTATGCAGATACTAACAAACAGTCCACCTATATCAGGAATAATGATAAGACCAAAAACGTAAGCAACCTCAAACATTAGCAGTAAGTACTTAAAGACGTGAAATACATTTACATGAAGAGAATAGTGTATTGTGTTTCTGGAAGATTTATGCTCAGCATCCACTTGATAAGGTACACCTCCCCGTTTATGTAAACAGCTTGCGTCTCCAGACAGTGAGTCACAAATTAATAAAGCATACTTATAAAGCGTTCAGTTACTGGTTCAGTTACTGTTTGACTAAACGTTAGAATCGGCAAGTTGCGTGATTTAAGCGACTTTTGAATGTGATCTGATTGTTGGTACCAGACGCGTCGGTTCCAGCATCTCAGAATCGTCCACCCTCCAGGGATTTTCACACACTACAGTTTCTAGTATTTACCGAGAATGGTGTGACGAACAAAACACACCCAGTCGGTCTTGAGGGTGAAAACGCCTTGTTGATGGGAGACATCGGATTAGAATGGCAATATAGTTAACAGGCTGGACACATGTTTGCAAGTAACTGCTCAGTACAACAGCGATGTGCATGCGGGCATCTCAGAACACACAACTCAATCAAACCTTGAAGCGGAACCTGGCCAATGTCACCTGGTCAGTCGAATCCTAGTTTCTGTTGCAACGTGTTGATGTCAGGGTCAGAATTTGGCATAAACAGCATGAATCCATGAATCCGTGTTACCAGGGGTCAATGGTACTGCTGGTGTTGGTGTAATGCACCTTGTTGAATTCATGCCGTGAAGAACGCAGGCTCTGTTCTGGATACTGATTGTGTATGGAGCCTCATATAACGAATGAGAGGATCATGTTGCCGAAATCTGCCAAAATGCAGTGTGATGCGACGTTGGCGTAAAACGGGATGCATTTGGTCAGATATGCTCGCACAATAGCCAGGGAAATCTGTTGGTAGTAAAGCAAAACAGTGTCCTGGAGAAACAAGTCTGAAAACGAACGCCTTGTTGTTTGAGAAACCTATCTGGTGCTGGAGCTCCGGCATGAGCTGCTGCTGTGAGAGAGATAATAGTTTTGTCCCTCCTCCAGGCTCCCTGTCTGCTTTTGGTAAGGCAGACCGGCCCATTTACGAGACAGGAGGAAAGGGAGGGCTTCGGGGGTAGTGTCATGCTGCGATGATTCATGTGCTGGCAGTCGGGAGGCAACATTTCATGCCTTGTTTTGTGGCGGTGGCAGTAGTAGTGGTGGTTGTATGAATGAGCATGTGTATGTGTATATATGTACGTGTGTATACGTGTTGCTCGCGTGCATGTATGGGTGGGATTGCTGACTGAGTGGTCTGGGTGTTGCATTGCTCTGTGTGGTCACTATAGGATGTGGTGATTATGAACCAGCATGTCTGTCTCATCACGCCACACCTCTCGGCCCGTCAGTCTTAGGTCTCTGTGGTTGCACTTCAATAGATGAAATGGTCAATTTGGCCGCGGAGGAAAATGATGTACTGTGATTCAGTGTGGGAAAAGCCCACCAAAATGACTTGCTGGAACAATGCTGGAATATCTACACAGACAGAAGACGACAGAAGGGCTATGATAAACAGGGGAACGTTTTGGGCAACTCCGATAAGCAACAGTGCCAAAAGTGTTGATTCAGTATTAATCACAGAGAAACATTGCCAGGATATATTTGAATAGACTTAATAGCTTGTGTTTCACTTTGCTGTCTCTTTCTGGGAGTGTTGTCTTTCTACATCACCCATAAAGTTGCCTTGTGTATCACCACCCAAAGCACCAATCATCTCTAAGCGTCATCTCTATATTGCAATTTAATAGCATGGAATCAATTTGTCATTAAAGAGTCTCACCATACAACTATCACTGATCCAGAGCAACTTATGTAAGTAACACTTAATAATAGTTTCCCCGATACTTTCACTCGTGTTCAGCAGCACTGACGCTAGTTCGTAATGTGTATGGGTGTGTATAGTGCTGCAGTGGCCAGCATACAGCATACCTGTGGTGATTCTTTTCACCGTAAAGTACTGGGTGGTGCAGCCGCTCCAAAACAGAGAGGTTAGAGCAGGCTGGGGTCCAAACTGAGGCGAACTCTCACTCTGGCACCAAGCTACGGGTTTCTAGCACAGCATGTGGAAGTGCTTTTGGGTTGGGGGGGCACTAGTTGTAGCGGGGAATGGGAGCAACGGTGGCAGTAGCGGCCTCTGCACAAGGATAACGGAGCCGGGACAAAGCACATTACTCTTCATTTTGGTCACATCCAGCATGCCGGCAACCATACGGTGGAAAAACAACAAGCCACAGAATTATGATGAATGCAGTCAAATGGGGAAAGTGGCTGCTAACATGTAACAAGCTGCATGCATGCGATCCTTATAGTGTGCGTCATTCGAGGGAGCAGCAGTCTCAGAGCATGCCATAATAGATTCAATTGCGTCTTTGTGTGCTATATGGGATTATACCCCTCCCTCACTGCTGCTACCAAATTAATCGCATTTTCTCCAAGCTCTGCCTTGCGCTTCTCTCGTGTTTATGTCCGGTGAAACGGAATCGGTTTTGATAGCATAGTCATACTTACTTTTACACTTTTTATTACGGAATGATATTAACTCGATGCCGTAAGGCGGCTACTGATCCCATTGCCACCCCTCCTGTCTTGACCTCCTTGCAGTAACACGGCCAACACCCTTGGCTATGACAGGCTTTCAGCAGTGCTCAGGGTTATCATCAAGTCCATCCACCAGTCTCAATGCTAATATCAGTGTCTCATGGGTGTGCAGATAACCATCATTTTCCTCCCTCTAAACCCTCCTGTTGGTCCCCGGAGTGGAGGCTCAGCTGTCTCCTAAAGCCTGTTTTTACCTCACTCTTTACTGTTGTCAAAACATTTTCATTACATTGCAGCTTAAGCCCTTAATGACCCCCTTCTAAGGCTAAACATGGGGTCAAACAGGGTGTTCCCTGGACACAAAGCGAGAGGAGAGGGGAGGAGGGATCTGGTTCACAGTCATCCCCCCTATGGCATACTGAAATTATCTTTTTAAAGTAAGGTAGAATGGTATCTCAGCTGGCCATATTTGAATTTCATTGTTGGATTTTGTGGAATGAAAGGCTTCCCTCCCCCTGTTTCCGCAGCCAGAAACGTCTTCTCCCAGCCTGCATGGTCTCCAAAGCTGTTCCACTTTACGGCGCTGTAAAACAATGGATAAATTGAGCACTAGAAGAAGGAAAAGCCAATGCTTGATGACTTTGTCGGCACTCCAGGTACTGCTCACGGTAGCTGCTGCCGGGCCTGAGGAGAGAGCCCAGTTTCCGACCCAATAAAAAAATATAAAAAGTTACAAAAAAACAGTACACACAGCCAACCTATGCCATCCTCACCACTCACGGCCAATTACGGAGACAAAGAAATAGACACAAAAACCACTGTAACTTTGGTGGTTTACTGAGAGTTATGACAAATAATATGTCAAATAATATGTCAAATAATATGTCAAATAATATGTCAAATAATATGTCAAATAATATGTCAAATAATATGTCAAATAATATGTCAAATAATATGTCAAATAATATGTCAAATAGTATGAACATTTATTGAACGATAGCCAGCTAAAAACTCATGGTTACAGGTCAAAAGGTCAAGGCCATAATATATGAGATGGAGAGGGTGACCAGGGCACTAATCCTGGATCAGCGGATCAGCGTTCGTTAGCTAGCTAAGCTAAGGCTCGGGTGTGATTTTGTATGCGTTCGCTTGGTTTCCCACCAAAGTCCTGATGAAATGATCGATGGCTGCGGAGGCCCAGCGTAGGGCCAGGACTTGTATCACAGCCCACCGGCTTCTGAGTCTGATTAACTTGTTCACGCGGACAGAGAATGGGAATGGGTGTAGGCGGGTGGAGACTGGAGAGACATAGAGAGTTGGGATGAAAGAGAAAGGAGGGAGAGATGGGCAGAACATTTCTATAACGGTCCAGCCATTGCTCCTCCCCTTGGACCATGACAAGAATGCATTTTGGAAAGCAAAGCAGGACTATCATGTTTGGCAGTTTGGTTGATCGGTGAAGAGAACTGCCTTGCACCCTGCTCACGATGATTCTCATTCTCTCTAATGTTGCAACGTGATTTACATGAGAAATCTGCAAAATAAAGCGGCGTGAAGGGGAGAGAGTAATCGTTTGCTGTGGTCAACTGTATGTAAAACCTCAAGCTCAGCCGATGATATCCCATTTTCGTTGTGAGGTGGTTGTGTGCCATCTGTGGCGGAGGGAGAGGCTCTCTCTTGAAAAACCATTGTCTTGTGGTCCAAGGTTTGGACATGAGATCAACCAAAGCCTGCATCACAGACCACAAAATGGGCTCTAAAGCAGCCAATCACGTTTTTTTCTAATCAGTGTAACTTAGCTCTTCTTCTCTGCTCGTCTAGAGGGTAAATAGCCTCAATGAGTAACTTCATGCCAACGGCATCTCATTTGCAAACCAAAGTGGTGAACTTGCTGTATGAAAATGAGACAGGGCCCTTCTCTTAGTGTTACAGTAGCACAGTGTGATAACTATGTGGTCACCCATTAAGGAAGACAAAGAGCAAGCGCCCCAGTCTTTTGTGCAACCGTATCCCTCAATATATAATACACTGTGATTGACATTAGTGGAACTGTTTTCTCGTCTATGAACCATTTATAGTGCCATGGAATGGGATCTTAATAGAGATATTGCAATTCGATGAGGTTTCAAAACAACAGAGTGCCAATATTTACCCTTTATTGCACTCCAAATATAACTCCTTGGAGATGTTTTATCTCGCTGCCCTTGAGCATTTCTTAATCTAGATAAGAATGCTTCATTGGCATAAGGAAGATAAGAAATACCTCAGGGCACCTGTTCCCGAGAAGAAAAAAACCCTCCCTGTGTGTAGGTTTCTGCATATCGTACCTGTTAACATTGTACTCCTCCCCCATATCCACAACCACAATTAGCCCACTTATCAGTATAAAAGTCCTTCTTGGCCTGCTGGCCAAGGCAGCAGATGTTACGTTGGCCTGTTCACGCAGACATGCTTGATCCAAGATGATTGCCGTAATTATAGGCTGTAAGCTGATAGTGGGGGAATAGGCGGCCTATTGAGATGTCAGTGCTGCCAGTGTGTATGTACGCATTCATCCACTGTTGCAGGTACAGCCTCAACTGCATAAGGGTTGATAGGGTAAAGGGTTTTAATGGGAACACCTGGAGCACAGTGAACTGGATGAAACAGCAAAAGGCTTGTCAGTCTGTGAGAGGGCATTGGATGGAGATGATGTTTCTCACACACCATTTAGAAAAATACTAAATGTTTTGAACACACACACACACACACACACTGTACATTTGTTGGTGTCTGACTTGTATATCAGTCTCGAGTGCAGTGTTTCTTAAACCATGTGTTGGGTCTACTTCTGGTGTAAAGTAATTTGTTTTAATGGGTCTCAGCAGAAAAAAAGTTTGGGGAGCCACCAACTATTTGCATATTATGTCACTAAATGAGCCTCTGCCTTGTTGCGCCCTTCCTTTTGAATCCAAAAAACAATGTGCGTGTGTGCGCTGATGCACTAAAACGAGTTCAGCAACTTTGAACATATTGAGTGCTTAAAGCATCATTAAAGTTTGGTAGAGGTTTGGGTTGTGTAGTTACCTTGCCATGATGTAACTCCAAATATTGGCGAGATATCTTCAAGTGTTGCTCCGTTCATTAGAAATTGATAATCTAAGAAGGTGTTTGTTCCTCTCCCCATAGACTTGCATTGCACGGAGAAACAGGTCTCAAAGTCTCACTTTTAGCACACAAACGAACGAGAACAAAGTGGATTCTGGCAATGTATAAAATAACAAAACCCTGTACAGCTACAGAAGACTAGGACCAAATCATCGTGTTTGTTATTGGTTCAGGAGTGGGTGTGGACATTTGGACCAATCAGGTCGTTTCTTACACGCACAACAACACACGCAGTGATTTGGTCTCGGATGTTCTTCCTAATTCAAATGGTAAAATCAACACGAAGTTGACGTTTTTTATTTCCAGAAAACGCTGAACTGGGTCTTGTTATTTTATACATTGTCAGAATCCACTTTGTTCTCGTTGGTTTGTGAGCTAAAGGTGTGACTTTGAGAACTGTTTCTCCGTGCCATGTATGTGTATGGGGAGAGAAATTTGCACGGTTTTGGATTATCAAGTTCTAATCTCCGGAATATTTTGAGTTACATCATGTCAAGGTAACTACACAACCCAAACCTCTGCCAAACTTTAATGATGCTTTAAGGGCCTGAACACGTGTCAGTGTAAAGAGGACAAGAGACAGATAGAAACAGAGAATTAAAAGGAGGAGAAGGAGAAGAGAGGGCTGTATGTTGGGAGGCACCTAATTGTCTACTGCAGCATGTAATGACAAGCTTACTTCACATCAATCTTTCATTATTAAGAGCTATTTCTGTCCTGGTGCAGCAGGCACAGATTCATTCTCAGGACAGCGCTGAAGGAGGAGAGAGACACTGATTTGTCCACCAACCAACAAACAAGACAAACAAGGATAAGACAAAAGTGGATCGCTGTAAACTGGTTTAGCTCAAATTAAGTACGAATGCCTGAGGAGTCTCAGCTGTAAGGTAGCCTGCAGATTTTATTGACATCAAATCGGGCAGTGGAGCCTGTTAATATTACTGAGATAAAATGCTATGCAGGGGTGTCCGTGTCAGAACACGTGTCTCCAAAATGTTGTAGATAGACAGATATACATATTACTGAAGAGTACAGATTAGAAGTATACTAATTAAAATATAGATTAATAAAATATCATCATTTGTGATCATCCAACATGCTCAAAATGCTTCAATGAGACCAGACTCATATATACAATATTATTAAGTCTAACAATTATAGATATATATTTACATTTGTTGGAGCCTTTCTTTAATTTGTCACCAAAATCTACTATCTTGTTAATGTTTTTTGGAAACCATACCTTTATTCCACTTGAGGTCCACATTTCCAAGTCAACTTTTAATGTATTTCAGCAGTGTGCCTGGTAGTTTTGCCTTTGAGAACACTGCCCCCTATGTTTCCAAATGATATAGCAACATATCCAGTCCAGTACATTATCCATAAAGAACTCTGCTGATACTGAACACATGATAGATGAGAAGACCGTAAGTTAAACTTTTAATTAGAAACCACTGCTTC
>OMOT01069616.1:4625-19811 GCA_900312575.1 Acanthochaenus luetkenii | reverse complement strand
ATAATTATGAACTTTGTTTTGTTTAAGTATGATATTTTAATAAGGCTCGGGAAGTTGCGCTCACTCTTCCGAGGCGAATCAGTGACTAACACGTTCGTCTATGACATACAAAAATAAGATGAGCCTTAATTAGAAACGTACATTTGCAAAATGATGATGAAATAGATAAATAGTTTTTGTTTTTGAAAACAGCGCTATAATAGATTCCCTCTTGAAATTAGAAAGCTGCGACAAACTACGACAGCTCAGGCCTCAGTTTCAAACTTAAACTACATAAGTGCAGTAACTACCCGAGCCTGTTGATTTTTATTTAAGAATGTAAGCATGTTTACGTGATCAGGGGTGAGTCGTGTGCACAGTCTGTTTACAGTGAGACCAGCTGCTGAAAATACACGTTCCGATGGGACCGACGTCCCAGGCAGCATAAGTAGCTTCGTGCCAACTTTGCCAGCCTCGGGAATCTTCCTCCGTGGACTTTCCACCAATCTGTGGGACTGACATTTAGCGGTGGTGGAATGTCCTTCAGAAAGTTTGTCCACTTCTGTTTCCATGTCGTTGGTGCGGGTGAAGTAGTGGTCACCCAGTAGTAGCAGCATTAGCATTAGCATTAGCATTGCATCTCACAGGCTGAGGCCTGGCTTCCTGGACTGCAGCACTGGCCTGGCCTTTTTCACTTTGAACGCTGGTTCAGAATTTTTAATTTTTTTGAGTTTGTGTTTAATGCTGTAGTTTTTTGTGTGAATTGTATGTTATGCGCTAACTGATGTAATTGTGAGAGTGTAAAATATGTATCATGTTTTTCCGAATGTTATTTCGAGTGATTCCGTTGGTGCATGACATGTTCATTCATGTGTGATGGAGGGAGGTGAGGAAGTCAACGTCAGAGCAGTATCAGGAAGTTGTATAGGGAAACCTGCTGCCAAAGCACATCGTCGGTGTTTACCAGTGCACTGGATGCCCTCTCCCTCCCTTACACGCCCAACTTCACAGCAGCCCTAAGTGATTGGTGAGTGAAAAATAGCCGTTATATATGATCTGGTCACTATTTCACATCTTGGTGCGAAGGCCAGGGAGTGAACTCGACATGCCTGGCCACTAACAGTACAACGTTAGCTAATAAAGAGCATGGTGGCTCAGTTCTCTGGAAGTCCGTCATAATCCTCTTTTAAAATATGTCAAAACCAAGCGTGAGTTTCAAGGCTGTTTGAGACATTCTTTATGGCATCATAAAAACCCCAGGAGTGATCTGAGAGAGTGTCAGTCACAAGGTGGGCTACGCAAGGAGAAAACAAGAGAGAGCAAAGAGGCCTAGAAGGAACCTTTCTTTAAACGGAAAAGAAGAAGCCCAGTATTTCCCACAAACTCTTTACACCGAGCACACAACAAACGCAACATGAGAGCAGCATCTTATTCCCAGAAGAGCCTCCAGGTTAGTGGTTACAGTGGCAGGATGAGGGTTCAGAGCCCATCACCATCCCGATGCCGTGGATCCTCGTATGACAGCCGTGGACGCTCCGGTTTCCAGGGCACTGCGATTGAGGTGGGCACAGAGATACACCAGCACCATGCCAACGAGAAAGAGGAGATGCAGGAACTCAATGTTAGGTTTGCAGGATACATTGAGAAGGTCCAGGCACTAGAGCAGAGAAATGCTGTTCTACAAGCTGAGCTAGCTGCCCTGCAGAGCCGCTACAAGGGAGGCCCCACAGGCATCGGAGAAGAGTATGAGCTCAAGTTTAAAGAGGTGCGGGAACTGATTGAGGCCCTGACTAATGAAAAGGGAGCAGCTGATATCGAGCGGGGCTATATTGAAGAGGAAGTTGACGTGTGGAGACTCAAGCTGGAGGAAGAGCTGGCTCTCAAAGAAGAGGCAGAGATAATCCTGAGGGAGTTCCGCCAGGATGTTGACAATGCCACACTGCAGAAGGCTGAGCTGGAGAAGCGTGTAGAGCAGCTGGTGGCAGAGATAGAGTTTCTCAGGAAGCTGCATGATGAAGAGGTGGCTGATCTCATGAAGCAGATTGAGGACTCGAAGGTTACCACAGAGCTGGATGGTGACCGGCCTGACCTGGCTGCCTACCTGCGCAACATGCGTGCAGAGATAGAGTCTGTCGCTGCCCGCAATGTCCAGGAAGCTGAGAAGTGGTACAAGAGCAAGTTCGACACCCTCAAAGAGCATGCCAGCAAACACGAAGACCAGATGAAGACCATGAAGCATGAGATCACGACCTTCCACAGCCAGGTGACAGACCTGCAGAACCAGATTGATGGGCTGAGGGCTCGCAATGCAGCCCTGGAGCAACAGCTGGAGGACATGGAGATGGCCCACGTGGACAAGGTGGGTAGCCTAGAGGGTGTCATCGCTCAGTTGGAGGCCCAGCTCTGTGAAACCAAACTGGAGATGACCAAGTATCTGCAGGATTACCAGGAACTGCTGCACATTAAGCTGAAGCTGGATGCAGAGATTGCCACCTACAGGAAGCTGCTGGAGGGTGAGGAGCAGAGGCTTGGAATCACTGCAGAACCACCAGCAGATGTCTAAATAGTCCAGGCTGAGAGGAGTCTCAGATCCAAAGCAGTCACAGAGAAGTCTACCACAACATCATAGTGGAGAGATCAGCTCAGCTTATCTTCCTATCCTATTTATCCTTTATTCTTTTCCTATATTACCCTCTCTAACCAACTCCTACCACTGAGCTAGC
The DNA here is from genome assembly GCA_900312575.1 of Acanthochaenus luetkenii. Taxonomy (NCBI): domain Eukaryota; kingdom Metazoa; phylum Chordata; class Actinopteri; order Beryciformes; family Stephanoberycidae; genus Acanthochaenus; species Acanthochaenus luetkenii. The sequence goes on along the minus strand of OMOT01069616.1, from coordinate 17,109 downwards.
CATACCCAGACACCACTTTCCCTACCCATATCCCAAGAATGTCTGCCTGCTGTCTTATCCTTCCCTGTCTCTCTCTCTTCAATCTTGGCTTCACTTCTTCTAACGCAACTTTCCTCCTACTTCCCTTGCCTTGCTCCACCCTGTCTCCTCCACTACCTCTCTCATTCTTTCTGTTTGGCAGTACTTAATCCTGCCCTACCTTTTCCTTAGTTCTACCCATTCCTTTTCCTGTAGTACCCCTTCTAAATGTACCCTCCCGCTTTTCCTGCCAATCCCTCTCTTCACCTCACCATTTCATTACATCACAGCATTTAGCAGACACTTTTGTCCAAAGCGACTTACAATAATTACATTTAGTCAACAATTGTCAAACCAACCGTATATTGCAGTCTTCATCAACTAAGCCTTCAATAGGAATAAGTAGCATTCATAGAGTTGGAAGGATTTGTTTTTACATTTTATTATTATTTTAAGAGGAGTAGAAGGAGACCCTTACATGTTAGATAAGTCTGTTCAAGTAGAGTCCAGATGTAATCTGAAGAGATTTTTAATCTCCGGCGAAAGATGGGTTGCAATTCAGCCGTTATGACTAAAGGGGGGAGCTCGTTCTACCATTGTGGTGCCAGGGATGAGAAGAGTCAAGCTTGTGATGAGCGACTTCTAAGTCCATGTAGCGATGGGGTGGCTAGGCAACCCGCAAGGGTCCCTTTACTACAACTGCTCTCCTTTTACATTCCTGGTCTACCCATCCCTACTTATGTTTATCCAACTCTGAGATACCACCTCCTTCACAACAAAACACCCCTGTGCTCCTGTGATCAGTAGCAACTACTCAAACATAGCAACTGGCCTTCGCGACACCCCCTGACCAACCCAAATGTTTAATGGGACAGAACTGTTGACCGTGACATGAATGTGAGAGTGTACAAAATAATGCATTAATACTTTTTTTCTCCTATGAATTGCACCCTGTGTCTATTCCTACTGATCTACTTTCTTTCCTATATATGTCCCCTCTAGCCTTATTATACCCTTCTCCTTTTAAGCTGCAGAACTGGAAACTTGCTGAAAACCAGTTATAACTGAGTAAACTGCAATTATTTTATGTTGTCTAATTTTCTGCACTAATTGCTTGTCACTATTTCCTGTATAAATAGAATAAAAGCTAGATATGTGCCACAAATAAAAAATATAATTCTCTTTTCTGTGTGATTATGTGTGAATCCAGCGTTACACTGCTATACCTTGATTAATTAATAAAATAACAACAGGCAAGCTGGGTCAGTTGAAAATATATTACACTACTACAACACTAGAATATAAACCACTATTTCTGATAAGTTATGCCTTGTGGCAACAAGATGCCAAAAGAATCACCGATATGTGTAAATAATTGAGTAACTTACGTAAATATTGACTCTGCCTTCGTTAACCTTGTTTGGCCGGGTGATGGAATGGGTTGATTCCCACAATGGGCTGCAGGCCTGGTTCCAATGAGTTTCCATATCGCAAGCACTGTGAGCTTGGTTAGAGCGTGGCTGATTGCACATTATATTTTCTGCCATAAACAAGGAACAGGATCACAAAACAGACTACCACCTATTTGTTTATGTTTAATCATGGCTGTGTGACCAGACTGTGATGTTGGTTTGGAACTTCTGTTGTTGATGAGTACTAGGTTTATAGGTCTGTAGCAGTGTTTCCCCCTATAAATGTTTTTTTCTAACCGTGGTGGTGGGAAGCACAAAAGCCATATCACGTAGAGGGTCTCGGAGGTATCCTACCCCCCTGTAGGCATTTTTTACATGTAGATATTTTACCTAGTTTTTAACTAGTGTTATTAAGTCAGAAAATAGTGTGTTGTTGCTTCTCAGATGCTCGGTCTGACTGAAGAGTTGAGGTTCACTGCCAGTGTCACATGATATTTTTTACTGCACCCTTCTTACTCAAAGAGGTTAGAGTAAAAATACAACAATTTAGCAAATTATTTTAGCATGGTGGGTAATGATCTTATCATGGCGAGCTGTCATGGTAGAATACCTATAGGGGAACACTGGTCTCTAGTGGGTGCAAAACACAGTTCATTATCTGCATGGATAGTAAGGTTCATCCATAATAGCTAAAGATCATCATATATGGTCCTAATGTATTGTTTGTGTGAAACACATTTCAAATCACATTTACTTTTACATCAGTTGAATATATTTTCTGAGATTTTGGGATGATGAAGTTAAATTCCATTTGCTTCTAAGATGGATAATAGGGTGTCTGATTTAATGGTTTCTCCAATAACTCAAATTCCCTTGATGCACCTTCCCCCCTCCCTTTGGAAAGGGATAGGTTTGTGTTAAGATGCTAACATGCCATGTCCCGCAAGTGCACCGCCTAACGTTCACAGCCCGTGGCGACGGCGGCAGCATCGCAGCTATTTCTCTCCCTCTCTCTTCTCTTGCCCGTCTACTTTCACAAGAGCTGAAGCATGTTGGCAAAAAATTAATACAAATCCTAACTATAAATGCTACTTATTCCTATTGAAGGCTCAGCTGATGAAGACTGCGATATGCGGTTGGTTTGACTACTGTTGACAAAATGTCATTTGGATAAAAGCGTCTGCTAAATGCTGTAATGCAATGTAATGTGTTGCTCTATGGGAACCGGAGGCTAGTGTTTTCCCTACTTCGGTCATAGGGGGAAGACTTTCAAGGACAACCTTCTATAGCAACTAGGGTGGCAAATTCTAATTTCCTTGGCAAGGAATTTCCTTGATCGATAGTCACCACCGTTAATGAACAACCAATCGATCAATCGATAACGAAACAGCTAAAAATGTCTTATGAATATTTCTTATTAGAAAATAACAATTAGAAAGCTGCAACAAACTACGACAGCTCAGGCCTCAGTTTCAAACTTAAACTGCATAAGTGCAGTAACTACCAAAGCCTGTTGATTTTTATTTAAGAATATAAGCATATTTACGTGATCAGGGGTGAGTCGTGTGCGCAGTCGGTTTACAGTGAGACCAGCTGCTGAAAATAAACGTTCTGATGGGACCGACGTCCCAGGCAGCATAAGTAGCTTCGCGCCAACTTTGCCAGCCTCGGGAATCTTCCTCCGTGGACTTTCTACCAATCTGTGGGACTGACATTTAGCGGTGGTGGAATGTCCTTCAGAAAGTTGTCCACTTCTGTTTCCTTGTCGTTGGTGCGGGTGAAGTTTAGTGGTCGCGCAGGAGTAGCAGCATAGCATAGCATAGCAGCATAGCATTAGCAGCGCATCTCACAGGCTGAGGCGGGGCTTCCTGGACTGCAGCACTGGCCTGTGATAGTGAAATGTAATTTTTCTTAGAACTCAAAATTGCTTTAACTCTAATTCCAAGATGAACTATGTATTCAATATTGAACACTTAACCATGAAATGAAATAATGTTTTACTTCCTTGTTTGGCCATTAACTCACATACTGATATGGCTTCCATTGGCTTCACAACAGTTTCCTCTATGCTCGTAGCCCATATGTTTACTTGTGTAATATATACTTTACACTTTATGTAATGCCTGTTAAACAAAATATTTGTACTGTATATCATATCTCGACATAATTAGGTACCTTCCAAATAACTTTTATTTAGAGCATAATTTCGTAGTTCATGTCTGATGTCATATTTTTGTTTGCTTGTGTTGTATGTGTAGGATGCTGACAAGTATATCATCAAGTGGCTAAAGGAGAAGGGCCGTCTCGTCAATGTCAGCTCTTTCAAACATAACTACCCCTTCTGCTGGAGGTGAGACGGACTACAAACATGTTACCTCTATGCCATGTTGTAGTGGCTCCTTCAAACTCACTGTAACTAACTGCTTCCACTGTGTGCCCTTACAACAACGGTTATTGAATTACCCCACCTGCTGGAGATAGGAGTCATAGATATTAGGCCTGCTCTAATAAATATTGCACCATGTTATGTTTGCTCCTACAATAAGAGCTACTTGTTCTTTTAGGAGACATAATGTACCAACCTGACTGCAACCTCAAATTGAATGGTTTGAGGTTCGTCTTTGCTTGTGCTTGCTTCAGGGGCATTAATATAGAAAGTCAATAACTATTGCACACACACACATACAGACACTCACACAAAGTTAATATTGTGTAGACTTAATCTGATGCACCCTCACTCTCACTTGGAGCATCTGCAGCCTGACCTCAGCAGGATTAATTAACCTCAGTAAATATGTGTACTATAATATGAACCACTGCACCTTTAAGGTAGAACTCAACCATGGTAGAAGAAGGATCTGTGCTTTAGACAACTTGAACAACGGTGTTCTCTCACCTTGTATTGAGTGATGCTTGCTCACCCGGTGTTACAGTCCCCCTAATGTGTGTAAGCTTTGCAACTACCGTACATTTTTATTTCACTTGTTGGTATGTTTTCCATAGCAAATGTTATTATGGTTGCAAAATACTGCTTTCCCTAAGTACTTTGCCTAACCCGAATGTTGCCAAAATCTGAAAGCTTTTCAAAAGTTTAATTTAAAATTGTAGAGTTGCAAATGTCTACATACAGCACAACAGTTATTTTTAAACTGCTTTTCTTTAAAATTTAAACAGAATATTGAAAAATGTAATTTCAAACAAGTAAATACAAATTAAATGTAAGACATTTAGATTAAAATGCCAACATTCAATTTCAACGTCAAATTCAGTTGTCACAAATCTCACCTCGTATTTTTGCTGAGAAACTTGGGCTCAGCTTATTCTGGGGTTGAGAAAGAACAGCTTCCTTGTGCATATCATTTGTAGATTCAAGTTCAAAAACACTTCCATGAATTATTGAGTATAATTTCTTATATTAAAATAAATATTCAGCATCTCATTCCTAACCCCCCCAATATGAATGATGTGTATCATGTATCACAATTAGTATTGCAGTTGCAATATTCTGCCCAAAATTACAAGCTATTTCTTTATTTTCTGATTTATTTTGTCTGTGTGGTGCAGCGTTTGTTTTATGTGATGTCTATTTATTCATATTCTCCAGGTCTGACACTCCCCTGATCTACAAAGCCGTCCCCAGCTGGTTTGTTAGAGTGGAGCATATGGTGGAGAAACTATTGGAGAACAATGGAAAATGCTACTGGTAAGCTTTGTTCTGAAACAAGTGGAAAACTAGCTTAGCGCTAGTCACATGCCTGCCGGCTGTGAGCGTCTTGGCAAACAAGCTACAAAGCAGTCGCCCCATTTTCAAGTTTTGAAAAGCCTGAAAATATAACATGTATATCACCAATAATAACTCACTACTACAACTTGACAACTAACATTACTCCAAAGCCTACTACAGTAACATTACATTTTCAACAAAGGATTAAGTCCACTTACAACAAAGAGTCTAACAAAAAACATGCAAAACCTAAATCAAATAATCTAATGTTGTAAAATGACACAACTTACCATATCAGTAATTTTCACTAATATTATTCAATATTTTATTGCTCTAAATTGTGTGCAAATGCATTATCCCTGAAACATGATTGCATAAACTGACCACTCCCCATAATAATAATGTTTACATGACTGAAGTATTTATTTTGACCATCGAGAGAATTGTGGAGGTTACTTATTTATTTTGTAATCACTTTACCAGAACAATTGCTAGCCATGATTCTGCTTTACCACATCATGTTTTTCGTCGCAGCCATAGGTCTATCTCTATTGCAATTACAAAAAGCCATGCTTCAGGCCAGCCACCAGTGGGTATAGTAATGGGACATGTGAGGATTTTACACAGACTTATGCTATTGACCTATACAGATAATCTTTATTTTTAAATGCTATTTGTCACATAGCTATTTCTCATGGACAAAGGGTTAATGGGTGTGCATTGATGTCATTACAATACTGACCCATCTCAGTATTTCTCGTTCAGTTAGCTACTAGTAACTTTAGGTTTAGCAAGATCATTTGTTAATGTTAGCCCCTCTAGTATGGACGGTGGTAGAATCTTCATGAAACCTTTCTATGATGTTAATTGAACCAATATTTTGTAGATAAAATTAGCATGAAGCTAATTGTTATGGCAAAATGTATACAAAAAAGTGTCAGCATGATGCCTTTGTTAAGTGGTATTACCCCTGGTGCTCCTAGTGCTCTTTTCTGAGCCACAGTAGCTGCCTCTGGTAATGGGACTGTCAAACTGAGATGAATGACTAGCCGCTAGGTAGCTGAAGACGCACAGACACACATGTACACAGACACACAGACACACACGCACACACTACTTTTAAGGCTAAATGCCTTAGCTGAGGGTTATTACTGTCATAATTCTGTATGACCATGTCCATATGTATGTAAACGTAATGTATATTAAACACTATTTGAATTCATTTGTGTAAGAGCGCAAAGAATGTAGATATTTGTAGATATGGTAAAACATTCATGGTGACAATGTGTAACTGATGTGGTTATTATTTTAGGGACAGAGGGAAGCATCACTCTTTTTCATTATTCAACTATTCATAGAGACAAATTAACTGCCACACTTGGGGTGTATTCACACACATGCAGAAACATTGTGTGTGCGGCTGCACACTGAGGGTGATTCTCTGATCCAGCTTTCCAATTAAGCTTATTCTCAAAGCTTAATTATTTAATGTTGTTAAAAGGAGAACTCTCTTGATTAGAATCACCACTTTCATAGTTGAGTGTTCTGCTCCCAGGAAGATTGGCTGTCAGTGAGGTTTTCAGCTCATCAGTATTCTAATAAAGTAAAATCTTTGCAGAGTTCAGTACCTCTATATGACATTTATGTTGATGAGAGACTGAAATAATATCTATTGTTTAAACTCCAGAAAGCATAGTGTTCTCAGTGATCTGTTACTTTTATCTCACTGGACTTGGGCTGAACATGTATCGAAAAACGATGTTATTTGTCTCGATTGATTTCTCCAGAGATCTGTCTGGGTCTGAATAAATTAATGAGCGAGAGAAATAATCAACGAATAAATGAATGCTCGCAAGGAGTACTGGTCTCCTTCGGGGCCCATGGTGCAGGGATTGAGCTGGGAATCGGGCAGGAATCAGAGTCTTTGTAACCCTCCCTCTTTCTCATCCAACCTTTCTCTCTCACCCTTAATCCTTCCCTCATTTCTCTTTCCCACTTTCTTTACATTTTCCTGTCTTCCTTTGTCCTTTTCTAACACACACACTCTTATCTCTATTGCTCAATCACTTCCTTTCCTGACCACAATCACTGTGTCTCTCTCCCTCTCGTATCCATCCCCAGTGTCTACAACTTGTAATAGAAGCCTGTACATGTTAAATAGCTCTGCTGTGTGTCTCCAGCACACGACAGCACACTTTACATTCTACATTTAGCACGAACGGAGAGAGGGAGCAGAGGAGAGGGGAGGTGCAGAGGACAGGAGGGGGCTGAGCAGAAGAAAAAAAAAATCATTAAATTGATATATTAGGGGCCTAAATAGAAATGCCTCTTACAAATGGGAATTGATGAACTCGTTGCTTGGCGCGTGGATCCTGACGGCGATTTATACCCCTGCACTATTCTCCTGAGAAGTGCTGCCTGGCACAGCAAGAGAGGGGGACAGAAAAATGGACAGAAAGAGAGAGGGAGAGATTGTGAGATATCGGTTGAAAGCTACATATTGGGAGAGACAAATTGGGAGAGGGAGGGAGCAGAGAAGGGATACAGGGAGGAAGATGCCTTGGAGGGAATGTTAACCTTTGCAGTTGAGCTTCATAAAGAGGGCATCACACAATTTATTTTTAGCGGCAAAAGAAGAGGAGGAATTGGAATAGAGGCCAGCTTAATAATATGCATAATAATGGGACCTATGCTTGCTCTTGTTGTGAAGAAGCATACAGCACATTAAATGGTTTCTAGGAGTAGTGGCAGCTACAAAGAGCTGTGCTTAATGAGATTTTAGCATGAGAATTGGCAGCAATATACATTTTAAGTGAAAACCTCTATCCTCCATACTGACTTTATTGTTCTATGTTATGATCATGGAATATGTTTAGAAATTAATTGAAACCAGAACACACATCACATCTCTCTGTCTCCTACTCTTCTCTCTCTTGCTTCTCCAGGGTTCCAGAGTTTGTGCGTGAGAAGCGTTTTGGTAACTGGCTGAGGGATGCACGTGATTGGGCAATTTCCAGGAACCGCTACTGGGGCACGCCAATCCCTCTTTGGGTTAGCGATGACTTTGAGGAGGCAAGCAATACACATACACACACGTTCACTCTGCTGTAATAGAGTACTTAATGTTTCTAATGTGTCATCGTACTTTGCAGAGATGACACAATTTGTCTGTGTCATGACCAAATACCATGGCAGTTCTTAGGGAGCTGTCACAATGTTGACAACTGTCACAAATAAATCTGGTCTAAACAGGAGAGGGTCTATTTGAAAAGGTGCAACTCTACTTAATTCCCATTGTTGTTTATCTACACCAAATGGATTTGTTTCTCCAAAGCAACATGGTATACCGTGAGGGTGCATAAAGGCCAAATACAGCTCTTTGTTTTCACATTGCTCATATATATAAAAAATGTAATTCCTACGCGGTTCACCCGATATGGATGTAAACACCCCCCAACTTTAAGCTGACAGTCTGCACTTTAATCACATTGTCATTGTTTAATTTCAAATCCAATGTGCTGGAGTACAGAGCAAAAAAAACAGAAAATGTGTCGCTGTCCAAATACTTACGGAGTGCTCTGTAAGTTAGCATTGCTAGCCTTTTGTGTATGTGTGTGTGTGTGTTAAGAGAGACATCTTGCATTGCAGAGTGAGATGACCGTGATGTCAATCCAGAGTCTGGTGTGACTCCGTTCTGCAGTCTGAGTCAGCTCCCTCAGGCTCCATTAGTCAGCGCCTCTGTAAACTCAGCACATGAATCATTCATAAATATAAACAAAAAATAAACACCAACCAAAATGTTTTTGGTTTCTCGTCATGCTGGTTAAGACGACTCCAACGGTCGTCAAGACGTACAAAAATGGGGGCAAGGAAGGCAGAAAAAGAGGGAAGGAGGAGGGGCAGAATGAATTATCTGGTAAAGAAAATGAGTAAAAGACAGAAAAGGGGAGAAAGTGAGTGAGAGAGAGGGAAATCGGCAGAAGCGGAAAGAGAGACAGACGGTAAAGGGGAGAACCAAATTGCAAATACTCGTCTTGTCATGAATGTTCGTTGCCAAGCCCAGTTGATGATGTGAAATAAACTGAACTGAATATGGGTGTCAGAACTGGGTTGTTTGAGCTTTCGAAAAATGAAGTGTTGGTCCCTTGGCTGAAAGAGGGACAGCCAGCGACCTGTTTTGCTGGAAATAGCATTGTGACTGTTTCCAGAACACACTCTCTCCCTGGTGCCTCCCTCACACATCGAAAGCTATAACTGTCTGTGTGTGTGTGTGCGCGCGCTAGTATGATCTCTATCTCTCAGTATATTTTCTTCTTGCTCTCTATCTCTGTCCTGTCTTTCTGGCTGTATTTCTTTATGATCTCTTCTTCCCATTTCTGAGGGTGGTGTATCAGGCTGTATCTGGGCCATGTTACCTGGCGCTGTGGTAAAACTAGAGCGGAGCCTACAGGTTAACTCTCTGAGGAGACCATATAACACACTTTAACATACTTTCTAAGGCAAAGTTACTCAGGAAGTGTGTAGGAAGGGCTTAAATCCCTAATAATTTCAAACTAGGGCAAAGACAATTGGTTTCAATTCTGTTGGTTTGAACGACTAAATCAAGAAACCGTGAAAAAATGGGGGTTCAGTCTCCTACTGTACATAAACAAAACTAAAATGTTATTTGTCTGCCATAACGTAAAGTACTTAACAGTTTGCTAATGCTGCACTGCAGGGACCAGCCCATCTTAATTGTCCATTATGGAAGTAATTTTCTATTAAAAAAAATAGATTACAACATTCCATGTGCATCCTATCATGAATGAAGTTTTGTGATGTTGCTTACTCCGTATCAATAAGATGTACTCTTGTGTGTGTGTGTGTCAGGTGGTGTGTGTAGGGTCCATGGCAGAACTGGAGGAACTGACCGGAGTCAAAGTAACCGATCTACATCGGGAGAGGTGAGTCACTGATCAACCACTGAGATTATCAGGCTGCCACTTGAATGGGTAATCAATGGTGTGCGTCTGTGTGTATGTGCATGCATGTGTGTGTGTGACAGTGTGATAGCCCAAGATTCCTAGGCTGTACATTAGATTGCACTTTGAGTGCAGTGGTCTACATTAGATGGGGTGGATGTGTGATGGCGTGCAATATACATTTGTGATATGGGGCGTGTGTTGGTGCCGATGTATGACTTTGTGCACTTGTGTGCCCGCTGTCCTTCTAAAGTGACCTGTCTGCCTTAACTAGACAGGTGTTGCGTAACTCAGATCACTTTCCCCTTCCGCTGTATCCTCTAATTACCTTTAGTCACATCCATGGAGCTGGCTATCTTTAATTGATGGGGGGGAGTAAGAGTTCACAACCCCCATGCTCCTCTGTCTTTTGGTTGTATAGTCAGGGTTTCTACGCAGGTCTGGAAAGTGTGGAAGTAATCCAAATGATTTTGACAATTTCCAATTTTAAAAGTATGAGAAACATAAAACATGAAGAAAAACGGTTTTTCTAACCACAGTATGAGATAAGAGCAATATGTTGGCTGCATTTGAGCTAGATTTAATGGCTGCCTCACACAGGTGGACATTTTGTAACTACAACCAGGTTCAACAGTTTTCTCCTCTGGTTACTGAACAAACCATGATTTTGTTAATATGCCAAATCTGAGTGAATCAGCTTATGGAGTAAAATGATCTATAGCCTGGTGTCTGAAACCTATGACCCAAAGCAATGATGATCACCAGTGTTTTTTCGAGTCTAGATCCCAAGGGTGAAAGATTAAAATACTTGTTTTGGACTGGGACTGAAAAGCCTAGAGAACCTCAGTGTACAAGTGTTTAAAAAGTGCCCCACAGCTGGGAACTGATCAAAACTATCAATGAAACAGAGCTGTTCACTTAGTATTGCTACCGTCCATCAGCAAAGTGTTCTAACCATTGCATCAACCTCTTGTCTCTCTCCCTCTTCCATTCCCTCCTTCTGTTCCCCCTTTCCACTTTTCCTACTCTTTCTCTCTCCCCAGTATTGACAGTCTGACCATTCCATCACGGTGTGGTAAGGGCGCGCTGCGCAGAATCACAGAGGTGTTTGACTGCTGGTTTGAGAGCGGCAGCATGCCTTACGCCCAGGCCCACTACCCCTTCGAGAACAGGAAGGAGTTTGAGGACACTTTCCCAGCAGACTTTATCGCTGAAGGCATTGATCAGACCAGAGGATGGTAAGCAATGGATGAATGGATGGGCAGATAGATGGAGGGATAGAAAGAGGTTGACAGGTGAGAGACACCGTCCCGGCAGACTTCATTGAGGGAATTGACTAGAGCAGAGGATAAATAAATGGATGGATGGATGGAGAGAGAGGCAGGCAGGCAGACAGACAGGCATGTTCCTTGCAGAATTAATAATTGATGGTATTGAATAGGTAGGATGGATGATAAGACTGACCAGATCAAAAGATGAATATAGATAGAATGGTGTAAGGTTGACTGCTTTCATCAAAACGCCCTACAGGAAGATATGAATCCTTATGTGTCAGTTCAAGGTGTTACCCTGACCTGTATTGTCCCCCTCTGTACTCTAGGTTCTATACCCTGTTGGTGCTGTCCACAGCCCTGTTTGGCAAACCGCCCTTCAAGAATGTCATCGTTAACGGATTGGTACTCGCTAGGTCAGTCTATTAACTTACTGACAACCCCTCCCCATCCTCGTTCTTTCATTTTGCAAATCAAATTCAGTCAATTTCGAACACATTGCTAAGCCATTTTCTGCAGCCATCATTCTGCTTTTCCATTACTTTCTTCCCATCCTCTTCTTGTCTCCCTTTCTTCCTCCCTCTCCTCCATCTGCCCCTTCAGTTCCTCCTCGTTCTCTTGTTCAGCTTGGTCTCTCTTCATAATTGAATGTTTTGTGTAGTGATCGGTTCGCGATCAGCATGGTGTGTGTGTGTGTGTGGGTGTGGGTGTACACACACGCCATCATGTGTGCTGTAACATTTAGTCCTTAGGATTTCTCTCAAATGGGGGCTGATTCTCCTCAGCCCTGGGGTCCAAACCCAGCACTGTTCTAGCTAGTGTGCTCACAGGCTTACTGACCTGGAAGGACTTGACTAATTTGAATACCAAGTCCATGGTTTCTTACATGCACTTGTGTGCGTGCATGTGTGTGTACGTACATTCACGCCTTTGTCTGTTTCATCCCTGTAGCGATGGACAGAAGATGAGCAAGCGCAAGAAGAACTACCCAGATCCAGGACTGATAGTGCAGAGCTATGGAGCCGATGCCCTCAGGTCAGCTCTGTGCTTGTGTGTGTGTGTGTGTGTGTGTGTGTGTGTGTGTGTGTGTATCCTTAT
>OMOT01069612.1:9302-34717 GCA_900312575.1 Acanthochaenus luetkenii | reverse complement strand
AACTCCATTGATTGTTGTTCAGTTAGATCTAGTTGGGCTCATTTTCTGTACAGTCCTTTGAGACAAGCTTGTGATAAAGGGCTGTATTAATGAACTTCAATTTGTATCACACGCTGCACTTAGTGAGTCTCTCCTTCGCACTGAGCGCTCACGTTGAATACAATGCCAAGTTGTTAATTGTCTGTTGAGTCACTTCTTTTAGTGCAAACAGTTGAGTAAAATACATGAGTAGGCTACTTGTGTATCTTGATAGGCCCTATCTATATTATGTAGGCCCATATGATATATTTTAGCTATGGCTAGTCACATGTTTATTTACAGAATGTAGATGTGTCCATTCTATTCCACTATGGCTATATCCATGCGAGTGAGTTTAGTGCTATTTATTTATTCACTGCCACTTGCAGTGTTCGTGTAGTGCTTTTATTTTGTATTTTTTTAGGGCATCACGATGCCTCGTAGAATCATGATTATAAATGTGAAACGTAATTGTTAATGATACAAATATTCTCATATTTATTATTATTATAATTATTTAAATCCTAGGCTGTCTGTAGAATTTATGTGAACGCAATCACCAATGATTTCTCACAATTTCAGCCCTTAAGAACACGGCACACTCCAGTCTGTCCGATTTACGACTGCTTTTCCGCATTCTTTACTCTTGGTCTTAGCTAAGACTGAAACCCAGATAAGAAACCATTCAGGACTGCCAGAATTGTCCCGGAAACTTCGTAAGTGGAGTTAAGAAGAAATTCCGTCATAACCTTTTCTTAACTGGGTTCCAGACTGAGGTCCATTGTCATCAACTAGTTCCTGTGCTTTGTTCATCTGTAATTGTGTGTACGATCTCGCAACTGGGGAGCATCATTTGAGTTATTATATTTAGTGTGAATTTTCTTTCTACCTGCTGTCTCAGAGTTGGTAATGCCAGCCATGAAGATGTCCAGGAACCACTCCAGAGAGTATTGGTACATGGGGTCGGCATTGGACAGGTCAGACACACAGAAGAAGAGGATCTGGGTGCGCACGGCCACGGGCACATACACCAGACGGGTGGCGTCAATGTCCCGTTCTGTCTGCTCTGCCACCACCACTTTAGCCTGGCAACGACAGCTTGTGTAACTAGAACATCCTAACATCCTACTACAGCAGCTTAGGATATCAATGACCCATCACCAGAGTGTCACATATGTAGCTATTGGAGGAGTTGTATGTCTACAAATATAATATCATGGCACTTTTTTTTTTTTTCTTCCCTGTGCTTCTAAATCCTTTTATAAATATGCTCCTCATCAACATAGAACCTTGATGAGATAAAACTTCTAGTAAGTTAGTTATTCACGAACTTCGTATCAGTCAGTCAGACACAATAGAACTCCCACTGTCTGACCTTGATCTCTCCAGCCTTAACCTTGGAGGCCCCCAGCACTTCAATGAGCTCCTCATTGTCCACGGGGTTTCCCTCTGTGGAGCTGAGTCGGAACAGGATCTTGTCCTCGAGCGCCTTCAGCTCCTGTTTCATCTTGGCACTGCTGACGATCAGCTGGTTTTTAGCCTCCTCCAGGTCTGGACGCTCCTCAGCCACCACCCGACCCAGAAGCTGGTCCTCCAGACCACTGGAAACACATAGAATGGCCACACAATAAACACATATAATAAGAGACTAAGAGAGAATGGTTGGAATCAAGTTCATATCCTAAAACAATTCCCCCAAAATAGTTCAGGTTTTCCCATCTGATACATTATCAACCAAAAGTAATTTGAATCCATCCTATAAGCTTATATGCTGATGTTTGAGATGTAGGAGATCAACTTTGTTAGCATTTGTTAGCAATGGTGGTCAATCCATGTTTTACCGGTCCCAAAAGCAAGTGAACGAGATCATGTATTTACGCAATTTAATGCTTTTAAATTACTATTTAATTGTTTCGAAGGACCCCCACTTAGTTGATGATGATGCTGTTTCAGAGAAAAACGCGTCTGGATAGGAAATTGAAATTGCGATGTATTGCTTTGCTTTTGTTATTATTAAAAAGATAGGGCCGGCCTTGGTTTCCTACATTTAAATGTCGTAAATGCAACAAACGTGGCTCAAGAAATCGATAATGGACAACATAATATCTATTTATGGGTATAAAGTCTATAGAACTGATCATGCAGGTAAAGGCTCCAAATTGAATTTGTCTACTGTATTACCAAACCTTTGAGCTACTTGCCATTACCGTGAGCATGTGAAATGACTACCATATTACTGTGGTTGGTTGCTATAGACCTCCGTCTGCCTCAAAGGATGCACTTACTTCACTGTTATTTCACATAAACTGAATGATTCAGAATTCTTCCTTATAGGTGACCTCAATTGGGACTGGCTTACACAGGCCTCAGATTGTTTTAAAGAATTGTGTGACTTCTTGAATATTATGAAACTCATTAATGTCCCTAGACTAAATCCTAAAGCACCAAATACATCTACTCAGCTAGATTTAATTTGAACAAACACATTATACAAATACACCTCAACTGGTTCAATTTTGTAATAATGTCAGTGGTCATTGTGCAATTGCTTGTGTTAGGGACACAAAAATTGTCAAGGTAAAATTGTTATTATTTAAAAGGCATTTAATTTTTTTTGAAGAGCAGGTTTTTTTTCTAGTAATCTGAACAGAATCACAATGATCCCAGATGTTGAAATGGCATGGGGTTATTTTCAATCAACATTCTTGACTATCTCTCACAAACATGTCCCCATCAACAAATTCAGGATCTGGTTCTCGGACAGCCTGGCAGACACCAAAAAGTCTGCGGGTCCTGATAATCTGGATCCATATCTTTTTAAAGTAGCGGCGGACATAATTGCAGAGCCCATTGCTCACGTTTTTAATTTGAGTCTCTCAACCAACTCGATATCTAAAATTTGGAAAGCCAAACTGTCAATTCTGGCAAAGATTTTGCCAGTACATTTGCAGCTAAAGCAATTTCTGCTTGAAAATAACATCTTAAGTGCATCTAAGTCTGGTTTTGGATCTGGCTACAGCACTATTACTGCTGTTATGAGTGTGACCAATGATATAATTAAAGCCCTTGACAAAAAGGAACATATTTATTGATCTTTCTAAGGCATTGGACTCAGTTGACCACACATTGCTGCTAAACAGACTCATGAATATTGGTATTAGTTCTGACTGTTGGATGGTTCAGAAACTATCTGGTAGATCGAACACAATGGCCACACAACTGGGTTTCTGGAGATTATTAAAGGTGTCCCCCAAGGCTCTATTTTGGGACCTATTCTATTTTCATTAATGATTTGGGTAAGGCCCAAATACATCTCTATACGGATGACTGTTGTCTACACACAGGCCTCCACTGTAGATCTGGCTGTTCACGAGCTTCAGGCTGCATTTCAATCCATACAGGCTGCTCTGTGCAGCTTGAGACTGGTTTTAAATGCTCAGAAAACAAAGTTCATGAAGAACCCGTTCTGAGCCACTTGATGAGCTCAGTATTTTAACATTCGAGGGTATATCTATTGAAAGGGTACCCTCGTACAAGTACTTGGGTATTTGGTTGGATGACAGGCTCTCTTTTAAAATACACATTGACAACTTGGTCAGGAAGCTTAGGATTTATTCTTTTTTCTTTTTTTTTAAGCCAAAAAAGCTTTGTCCACACTAGACTACATTTTTATGTCTGTACTTGATTCTGGTGATCTTGTGTACATGCATGCAGGTTCCCCTGTCTTACAGAGCCTTAACTTAGTGTATTATGCATTACTACATTTTATTACTAATGTGAAGTCTTTAATTCACCTCTATCAAATGGTGGGCTGGACATCTTTGGCTACATGCAGACTGCAACATTCTTCATGTTTCTATTTATAAAGTGTTACTAGGTAAACTACTCCTCTACCTTTGTTCCCTACTGTATCTGAACTCAGGCAGCTATTCGCTACGCTCCCAGTTACGTTTTCTCTATAATGTTCCCATTTTTCCTATTATGTGCCATGGGCATGAAATAATCTACAGGAAGAGCTGGATTTAGTTAAATCTCATACCTCTGGGTGGTCTCATACAAGATACTATAATAATAATTGTGAGATGCCATGTTTTCCTCCAGACTGAATACCTGTCTCTGTGTATGTACTGTTGACTGTTGTATTGTCTGTAACTATTTTGTAGGCCTACTGCTGTTACCTTGGCCAGGTCTGAGATTTTAATCTCAATGAGACTTCCTGGCTAAATAAACGTTAAATAAAATATAAAAAATCGTTAACAAAAAATCTAATAATGTGCAGCACATTACAAACCGATGAAATTGAAGGACTTGCATATAAAGTGTGTGCTACCTGGGTGACAGGGTGAAGTTAATGAGGGTGACTGTGGTGGAGATCTCTGGGGAGTAGTGTGGGTTAGGCAGCTTGGTGGTGATGTACATCTTGAAGTCATCATGGTAGGGGATGACTGAATCTCCCAGCTTCAGTACTGTGCTGCCCTGCTGCTTATATGTCTAAGGGTCACAACATGCAAAAACTTGAATCTAGGAGACCAATGCTTGTTACACATTGGCATAACACTGACATACAATTTATATTTGTTTGTAATGGATGTGTGTATTGTGTGTATTCACCTGCCGCAACAAGACGGGTTCCAGTGCAGGATCCAGTTCCTCTCCCACATTCTCCAAGAGGCAGGGTTTACCAAAGCGAATGGCGTTCTCAAGACTGCAGAGGAAGTCCCGGTCACTGAGCTTCAAAACATCCAATCGATTGTCACGCTCCTGGGTGAAAACATGAAGCATGCATGGGTGAGCAGTGAATCAATGAATTAATAGCACCAACTACAATCAAATACAGATACTGGGAAGCGTTCTGAAGGAGTAGTGGGCCTAATTCAGCAAATCACCTGTGATGCCTACTTGGTAACCACAATGACTTACCCACTGTCACCCATCCCTGTTTATTAACAACAAAAAACTGGTTTCTCTGTAGACTTGCATCAAATCCTCCGGAATGGCAACTATACAAACTCAACTATAAACAACATATAATTACAAACATTACATGTGATGGGAAGAGATCTATTAAGATCTTGATATGGCTGTTTGTTATGTCTATTTGTTTCACCGGCACCCTCTGCAGTTATGACCAGATCAGTGCATAGACAAAAGAGTGTCCTCCTCACCATGTTTTTGATCCACTTGTTGGCTTGTCCCTGGGGATCAATGAACAGAGCCCAGCGCTGAGAGTACTGGCTGATCACGCCATTCTCCACTGAAAGGTTATCCTTGGGCAAACCCATTATCTATACACATACAAATGACAAACTATGATGCTAAGAAAGGTGAATGATTAAAGATGATCTAACTTTGCATCATTTGCTGCCTTAAGAGGCTTGTTCTGACCTGCCAAGAGCGGATCTTGACGGGGTCTCCCAGAGTGCTGATCAGGTTGGGTTCGTTAGTGTGTGGAACACACAGCTCTTTGAAACCACACAGCCACTCCTCTGCCATGGCAGCCCGGTACTCTCCCTGAACACACAAAACAATACACACCTTCATAGGAACAATACAGAATCGGTGCTACGGTCCTGCGTTAATTAGCACAAATACCCATGAACACAGGAAGAGACAGGCACACACTACTGTTAACTCACTACACAACAGTATTGGGAAACTACAATACTATTCTCTACAATAATCTGCAATTTTCTATTGTAAAGAAGGTATGGCTTTAAGTTCAATCTTAGAAATACTATTGGAAAGAAAGTTACATTAGGAGAATATTTAGTCTAAATGCTTTCAAACCATGTGGCAGTTGTATTTATATCAACAAAACAAAGTTCATATGAAGTTAGCAATTATCCACCAAAAAGTATCACAATATATTTAATATGCAGTATATGGCAATGGAAAACATTACAATATATTGGTAATGCACATTTTTAGCACACTAATTGTTGTGAAGAGTGGTCCTAAAAAGGGTTAATTCTTCCGGAATGGAGAAACCTGCTTCTGCCTCACTATTGATTGATGTCCCTTTAAAAGGGATGGCGATCTGCCGTTTACTCCCTTTTACAACAGCAGTACACCGGTTGTCTGTCTGGTGAGAGAGTTTCTGTTGATTATGTAAATAATGTTTGTTCTCCCTTTATTTTCCACATTATAGACCTCGTAATTCTAATGCCAGCATGCCCAAATATGGACTTAGGGTTCCAAAGCAATTTCTCTATGGGGAAAATGAATGGGGTTTTCACATAATCGTCCCTGTCACAGCCTGCATTAGAGATAAATATACTTAGGTAAAAATGTCTGTGTTTGAAAAGCCTGCATTAAACACAGACTGACAGGGATCATTGTGTGAAAACTAATTTTCCCCATAGAGAAATCGCTTTGGAACCGTAAGTACATATTTGGGGAAGGCTGACGTCGTAAATATTCATAAATCCTTTGTTTGATTCTGATGCTTAGAATATTCATTTGGTTTAGTTGTTATTATTTAATTATGTCACAACATTATTCATATATTAATTCCCACAACTGCAATTCTAATATCTTTTGTTATTTAGAATCAACACATTTTTCATTTATGCATAAATTATTGTATTTAATGTTGAAATATTGATAATACAATTGCCATGGTTGTTCGTGTTTTCTCTATTTTCGTATATTTTTTAGAACAAAGACCAATCAACACCACTGTCACCATTAATCAACTCATCGTTCATATTAAATCTGTATAGTACACAGCTTAAGTCAGTCAGTCCTTGAAGAAATGTAATACTAATATATACACAGTGATATAATATATACTTACAGTGAAAGGTCCCAGGTAAGCCACGTATCCTGCACATAGAAGCACGTCTCCTACCACATTATTGACCATGTACTCCAGATGTTGTACTGTCTCCTTCCAGCGCACCTTCTCATCTGCCAGCCCGCCTATAAGCTGTGGAGAGTCAATGTGTCATCAGCTTGGAACAGACAGAAAGCATTAATGACACTCACTTGGGTGGGAGCCTCCTGTAGGTCAGGAGCTGTTGTTGGTGACACAACTAAATAATAAGCCAAAACAATTTAGACTGACAGGTTTCCCACAAGGTCAATACGAATATCAATCAGTAAGTAGTGATAAAATACAAATGGCCAGAATATTATTGTCACGAGACAGTGTCCCTATTACTCACACTGCATTTTATCTGGTCTTGTCAATTAAGAGTAGATATGGTGGACTCCATATCTATTTTTTTTTTTTTTTTTAATCTCTCTCTCTTCCAATTTCTCAGTCTCTAACCTTGTCTGCGCGGACCAGGCGGTTCTCACACAGTTGACACTTGTTGTCCAGCTCGTCTCTCTTGGCCAGGCAATCATGGTACTTTGTCTGCAAGATGGCGATGCCCTCCTCCACCCCTGCAAGCTTTTCGTTGGCATCGTCCAGGATGCGCTGGGTCACAGCCAAGTCCTCCTGGGCCTCCATGAGAGATTGCTGTACAAACAGACATTTTGGGCATTTAGCTGACAGTCATCCAGCGCAACCTACTATGACTACAGTGGAGTCAGTGGTGACACACACTAATTAATAACCAAGTGGATAGCTGGAATGTGAATTTAAATGTATACCCTTTTCGTCTCCACAGTCTTGGCCACAAAGTGATACTCGTACATGGCTTGCACCCACTGGCAGATGGAGGTACAGGCTCTGGAAACCTTGGCAATGGAGGATGGCTGAAACTCTTCATTATCAATGTAGGGTTGGACTAATTTGATCACATTATCTGGGATGTTATCCTGCAGAAAAGATTAGAGACAGATTATAATACAGCTCACAATCATCTAATCCGGCATGAAAACATGAAACTTAAAGTTAATCTGCAAGAGGTGATGTTAAGTAAAAATACTGTTGACCAAATACATACATTTATAATCTTGAAACCTAAAAGAAATTGTGTTTTCAGGTAACAAAACCGTTCTTCCTTTAATTATGTTTCTTCTTTTTTCTCTTTGCAGACTTTGCTTCACTCTTTCTCAAGTTATTATTGATGGCGATGACTGCAAATCGTGAGCCACAGGCTGCTGAATTTGATGCAGAAAACCAAAAACATAACTTACCTGTGGCTAACGATTTGCAGCCATCGCGCCGACAGTGCCACTTTTACTTGCTGCGCAGTACAAACACAGCAGTGACGAGCCTGAACTGTTCCATAATTGTTTTGTTTATCATGTTTTGGGTTCTTGATTTTAACTTACAATTAATGCTGGTTAAAATTGTAAAAAATTACAACTTTTTTATTTTTCAACTCAAAAATATTGGCCCGATTTTCATCCCATAGGCATACCCTCTACCTTATCAAACTTGAAGAGGCTCTCCAGAAACTTGTCGGGGTCCTGTAGCAGGCCCTTGCCAGGCTCCCAGTAGTCGTCTATCCTGGTGCCAGGCTTCTCTCCAGGTACCTTTTTGGGTTTGACGCCCTTCATGATGCACACTGCCTCAATAACCAGCTTCACCCCTTGGGGAGGACGCAGCATGCCTCGCACCTATAGCAAACACAGCCCCAACCAACCAAATAGATACAACACATACAAAATTATACATTGTCGAGGTTATATTTTACACATATACCAAAAAATGTATTTTAAGAATATTTTGACCAAGCATCATAGTGGGATCAAAATCCCTGACCTCAGAGACATCCCCCTTGTTGAGTGACTTGAGGCTGGTGAGGGCAGCGTCCAGGGCTGGCAGAGCCTTGTCCAAGTCTTTCTGGGCATCCTTGGCAATGGCCCCCGCAACAAGGGCTTTCTTGGAGGCTTTGGCCTCCTCTGCCTGCACCGCCATACGGGTCTCCTCCGCAACCACTGTGTCTTCCTAGCAACATATAAAGCACACACAAGGTCCATAGATTACAAAGTTGATTGACAATTTGCGGAAGTATACAACTCATGGGCGTATATGGGCCCGACACGCTACAGAACCAGCATGTCCACAGAGGAAATGTGCCATAGAAACAAGCACAACATTGAAGTACAGCATACATTTCAACATTGATAAGTGGGACAAAACACTTCAGTATGTAACTCATATAATAGCCTACAGAAATTCTGAGAAACATTATATTATCAATTTATATAGCTCGTCTGCTTCTGTTCCTCTATTTATCTTCCCTTACTTTGATCTTCTCCATAGTGACCACAGTGTCCTGAGACGCCTCCTCAAGGAGAGGTCTCATCGTCTCCAGCTCCTCCTGCATCTTACTCACATCCTCTGTTGTGCTAAGGAGCTGCAGGGTCACAGTGGAGCATGCAGTCAGACAAGAGCACAGACAGATACAGATATACACAAATTAGACATTCAGTCATACTGTCAAACATGATTCCTATCCACTCTAGTGAAGAAAGAGATATGACTAAAACACACACGGACACACAACACCTATTATTACACTTTCTGTATCCTTATTTCTCCTTTCCACTGCCTTACCTTGTCCAGACCCGTTTTCATGCGCTTACGGGCACCGTGTAACTCTTGCTTCTTGCACCCAATGAGTTCTGAGAAAATGATGAGCAGCTCCAGGTAGCTCTTGGGTGTGACATAGTTGTGGCGAGACAGCTCAGCCAGATACTGGTCACACTTCCTGGCTACCATCTGGTGGATCTTCACACACATCGACGTCTGGAGAGAGGAGTGAATTCAGAGGGCATTGTGCTCAATCAAAAATAATTCCTTAAGGCTTGCAAAACCTGCACTGAACCAGGACTCTTCAATTCAGCGCTCAGGACATTTCAATTCATTCAGTTTGATTTACTTCAACATATCAAAATGATGAAATAACTTAAAACTACTGAAAAATGTAGCACGCTGAAATGTCCAGCTGTGCATGAGCTAAGCAAGTTCAGTCAGGAAACACTCTATTGGTCTGCTTCAGCAGCATTGGAGGCCCTGGCTGGAGGGCTCAGAGCATCCGTTTAGTATGGACTGATCATAGAAAGTTGGCGTACATACAGACCGCTAAGCGCCTCAACACACGTCAAGCCCTACATAAAAGCAGATCTCTTCACTGCCAAAACTTGCGTTGTCATGGTTATTTAAGAAATTGTGAGTTGTCCTGTCTGAACTATAGATGTTGAAATAAATTTGAATGACTGATCGGCATGTGTCCAGACATACACACACAGCATCCTCACCAGTCCCTTCATGGCCGTGGGGCTGGCCTCTAGCTCAGGCAGCTCGTTGAAGAAGGAGGTAGCCACTGCCACCAGGGCCTCCTCTGGCCAGGCACTGAACCAGTCTATGGTGCAACAGGTCACCAGCGAGGGGAACTGCCTCAGCCGCGCACGAAACGCATCACCAATAGGACTGCAGAGGGAGACATGAAGAGGAGAGAATAATATTAAGGACGACGGATAACAAGCAGACAAGGAGATGGAGGAGACAAGATGTTTGTACAGGTAGGCTACGGCCCATTTAGATCTAAGTTGCTGTTAGCTAACCTCATGCAAAGTACAGTGTGGATGTTGCTGCGGACCCTCTTGATGTAGGCAGCAGTAAGGTTGGATTTAGTGGGCTGCTGGCCCAGGTCCTGCACCACCTGCTTCATGGTTGACAGGATGAGCTCCTGCTCGTCTGATGCATACAGGTTGGGAACATCCCCAGAGTTCAATATGTTGTTCACATCCTCCAGGAATGACTCACTCTTAATCTGGGGGAATAACACTAATGTAATTATGAAGGAACTGTTGCTATGTGAGATAGTGCACACACATACACTGTACCAAACCACACACCTTTAGATCCTCTGTGAACCAAATCTGAAAATCTGTTGTATTTTTGCTGGCCTGTCATGTTAGTTGTTATCTACATTTAGATTGAGATTTTAGGCATTTTATTGATACTCTTATAATGAGTGCAACAGCATAACTTGATATAGAAAACAGATAAACAGCTGAGTCAGGTAGAAGCATGTCATTTGCTTATCATATTTGCTTGTCTCCACTGTAAACAGACTGTGGTAAGAACTGATAACTTTGTAATGCTAGACTGGTAGCATTGCTACCACACACATTCCCAGAGGGGCTGTGTGTGTCTGTAGAGTGGTAAGAGAGGACTTTACCTGTGTGTCTACAAAGAGGAAGGTGATCTGCAGATTCTGAAGGCCAGCCTTCAGCATGATGCTCTTAATGTCTTCCCTCCACTCTGCGTGACCGTAGTTCTTAGACAGCTCAATCTGGAAACACTCATATTCAGACCTAAGGATGGACGGAAACACTGTGAGAACTAGGTAACCAGATCATTAACAAAGCAAATAAGCGGGGGAAACAAACATCTGATTCAAGAGTATGTAATAGTATGTAATACAATCATTGTGAGTGACAATTGTGTTCAATTTATCTTAACAATACGGTCGAGTCTAGATTAAATCCGTAGAGCTGGCATAAGAGCTACATGTGTTTGATAGTCGGGCAGATGAAGTGTGGAGGTCTCACATATGTGAGGCCAGCTTGGTGAGTGACTGGCGCCCGCTGCCACCCACTCCAAGCAGCAAGGCATTGCCCATGGGCTGGCGCAGGATGCGGCTGATACGGCACACGTGATGGATGGCATCCATGAAGAGCACCAGCTTCATCTTGGTGGTGCTGATCTGGTTGTAGTCATCCATGTACTCCTCCATCACTTTGGCCAGCTAGACAATGTAATGCAAGGGAACCAAACCAAGTCATTGATCATACAGAATTAAAGTTAAATGCATCATCTGCATATTTTCTAAACACATTTTAGAGACACGCATGCTTCCATTCCACTGGAGACATGTATGACATTCTATTATGCTCATCACTGATTCGTTAAAATCACATACCCCTAATTTCCTTGAGAGATCATTTCAGTGATTTCATTGGACAGCTAACCAAACAGGGTATTTTTCAACAAGTGATAGTTACAAAGTGGCAGAAAGAACATTGAAGATATCTCCAGCTGTGATGATTGTCTCCAATTTATGTTTACAATTTGTGTTGTGATGCATCCACTTTTATTGTAGACTGGACTGGACTGAGGGAACAAAACTGGACTGATGAGGAGCACTGAAAAGTGGAGCATGTTCACAAAAATACAATGCACCTGCCCTGAAAAAGCCAACTGGTTATCAAACCATAATTCCTGTTGGTTGCGCCCCTCACCTGTTCAACGTCCTCTATGAGTGTGTAGACTTTGTCGTCAGCTCCAGGGATCATGAAATCTCCATATATAACAGGTTGGCAGGACACAGCCTCTTCAATGCTGCAGCCAAACTCCTGGATGTGGGTCTGCAGGAGCTTGTCGAACCAATCCCTGTCCTCGGCATTCACCAAGCGGTCCTGGAAAACCCGGCAGCTCTCATGGTACCACAGCTGCAGCAGCTGCAATTTGTCCTGAAAATCATCACAGCTTTAAGAAAAACGTTCAACCTTTTCTCCACAGCTCTTAAGTCCTTAACTACCACTTCATACATTATTATTCTAGGGACCCAATAATATTTGTTTGTCTATTATCCGGGCGCTGCAGACCTGAGCCATACTGTATACTCCTTACAATTGGTTGCTTGTAATGTTGATGTAGAATTTGAAGATTATTCCACTGTTGTACTCATTGTAAGTAGCTAAATGCCTAAACGTCAATGGATATTCCTACAATTTATTTCATAATACAATATTACAGAATGATGATTTCATTCTGTTGAATTTGACTACCTCTATCATTGTAGCCTCAGCCATGAGGATGCCTTGGAAGACCTTGGAGAGGTCCCTGAGGTTGAAGGTGTAATGGGACTTGGCTGGTGTTGGGAGGAGCTGGGAGGTAATGGTAGAGTAGACTCGGATAGTGGCGTCTACAAGAGGCTCATTCAGTGGCTGGATCTCTGACACAGGTCCTGATGGAAAGCGAGGGGGTGAAAGAGAGAAGGGATAAGGTTGACAATATGAAACTCCGGTGAAAATGTATTTAATTTCAGACTGGAGACAATGCTTTATCAAAGACACTTTCACCAGCATACAAACCATGTGTACCATACCGTGTGTACTGATGTTATGCAAGCTACACTAACTTATGCTGAGTATCAAAAGACACATTTCAAATGATTTGCCTTCTTCTTTGTTTCATTTTTTCTCTCTGTCTCTGACTTACTGCCTGGATTCTTTTTACTCATAGTTCCATCTGAAAGAGACCAAAGACTCAGGGTTAACTTTATCCCCTTCATCCTGCCACACCTCTGTCAACATTCCACTAAAATGTGGCCTTGGTTAGATTGACACACATTAGCAGCCCTGACTCACCCATCCAACTGCCTAGAATGGTGGAGAAAATATTTTTCTTGCTTGCATCCTCCATCTCAGTGAAGGACAGGAAGTTGAAGTGGCGTGTGAAGCGCTGGGTGATGGCGTTCCGGCCTCCGCCCGGGGGACCCATGGCACAAGCAAAGTTGATGTCCACTAGCTGCTTGAAAGTCCCTGTGGGGCAAGGACAGGGAAATATAAGCAAGAAACTCAAGCTGCACTCCAATCTGGCCTATCTGCGACTGCTTTTCTGTGTTCTTAAATCCTGTTCTTAGCTAAGGACGAATCCCAGATAAGAAATCATTCAGGAATGACAGAATTGTCCCGGGAACTTGGTAAGTGGAGTTAAGAAGATTTCTTCCTAACTTTTTCTTAACTGCATTCAGGAATGAGGTCCAATGTGTATGGTGATCATCAGAATATGGAGTCTAACACAGTAGTTTCCATGATAGATGAGGTGCTGATGAATGTTCTCACCTATCTGCTTCCTGTC
Organism: Acanthochaenus luetkenii; assembly: GCA_900312575.1. Classification (NCBI taxonomy): domain Eukaryota; kingdom Metazoa; phylum Chordata; class Actinopteri; order Beryciformes; family Stephanoberycidae; genus Acanthochaenus; species Acanthochaenus luetkenii. Next base: position 20,925 of record OMOT01069612.1, on the reverse strand, counting down.
ATACCAGCCTCCATGGTCCATCCACTGGCGGAGCAGTTCAATAGGAGGCTGGGCGCCATAGGTCTCCAACATGGGCATGTTCAGGTCATCAATGAAGAAGATATAATACTTCCCTGGCTGAGGCCCAAACACACCCTTACGCCTAACACACAAACACAGGCATCATTGTAATGGTGAGTCACACACATATTGTGGTACTGTAGATAATTTGAAGTTTGATGAATATTGCGCAGTAGACCTTTTGTCTAGTTTGCTGTCAATGTAGTCTTGAGTCTGGTTGGCTGACGTGCGGGCAGAGAACATGAGGAAGTGTGTGATGTACTCATCAGGCATGTTCTTTAGCAGCTTATCTGCCATGGTCAGGGTCTTCCCTGTGCCAGTTGGCCCAATACACAGCAACTAGCCCACACACACACACACAGACACAAACATAGATATAGCACTATGGTGTGAAATATTATACAATATTAAAGTACATTTACATATAAAGAATTTATAGTGTTTGTTTAAGAGCTTTAGTGCAAAATAAAATCACATTTCATTTTGACGAGTTGTACAGGTTTCCCTTTTTTCATTTTAACCTTTATTTCAAACGTAAATGTTTGTAGACAGAGCAGTTCAATTACTGTCAAAGTACTCACAGGTTTCTTATTGGCCAACAGCATGTCCATCAGGAAAGACATTCTCACCGTGTCAGGGGTGGGAACGATGATGTCTGCATAGCTTGTATCTGGGGTGATTACCACTTCCGGGGCATATTTCATCCAGTTGACCCACTGGACCTAGAATACAGAGCGAAAATGATGATTTGGTCAATAGCAAAAATGCATCCGACAGTATTGGTGGTATCCATGTAAAATCTGTATTTGTAAGCAGCATCTACTTACTTTTCTGTCTTTGCTGTGTTCTTTGTCATCCCCGAAGTTACTGATCCCTGCATCATCAAGACTATAGTCATGTACCAGGCCCATCTCTGGAAAACATAAATGAATCTGGAGGACAAATACATACAAAGTTTAAGCACAATATAATTCTCTCAAACAATAATAAAACTATCAATACAAAAAGTACATTTGAAACAATTTACTATTAGAATCTCTAAAGCAGTGTCCCTAAGACGACCATCTGACCTTCTCCTCTGCCATCTTGCCATGGAGCCAGGCACTGAAGCGCTGGTAGCTGTCTGCGTCTCCCGTGGCTCCTACACTCCACACCAGAGAGAAAAAGAACCAGGGCTCAATCAGCTCCACCAGACGGTCCAGTTTCTTTTGGGGCAGTTTCATCTCATCCTACGAAACAATAAAGGATAGACTAGATGAGCAAAATTAAACTCTGTCTAGCACATACAAAAGGAATACAAAGACTTTGTGTCAAACAGGCTCTCTGATCAAAATAACATTCTGTAGTAATAAGATTGGCAGCAGTTTCACCTCTTTGTGTGCCAGGTATTTATTTAGTCAACTACAGTGCATGCTCATACTTTATTTAGCACATGGTCTAGGTTTAGTGGGTAGTACAGAGCAGTATGTTGCTTCAAACTGCTTATTTGCCCAAAAGTCAATGTAGGCCTTTAATGGGGGTTGTTTTAACACAGAGATGTTGTAGATATACCTCTCTAGGGAAGAAGGGATTATAGAAGCAGTCCATAAGGTTGAGCAGACTACAGGTCAGGTTGCTGTCCAGGGAAGGGATGACCTCCTTCACTGAGTTGCGCACAAATGTGATGGAGTCCTGTGGGGAAAATGAAGAAAAAGAACATAATGTAGTCCTGATACACCAAGGCAGTACTACTTTCACACTACCAGGATCTAATAATATTAAAATGTCTTAATATTCCCTCTCCCCGTGACAGTCTTTGTCAGTCACGTTGTTTCCCCAGTTACCTGAAGGAACCTAGTAAAGAGGGAGCCAAGCTGCTCTGTGTATGGTTTTAGGGGCTCAGGGGCCTTCCTCAGCCAGCACTCTGTGAAGGGTGTGAGGCCCAGAATACTGGGCTCCAGGTAGACCATACCACAGCGAGACACTGTGGCTGGGGACGCCACCGCCAAGTCCTGCACCTCAAACATCATGGTCATCACCTGCGAGAGGAGGACACACGCCATTGAAATTTACATTTTTACATTTTACTATGTATGGGACAGGAGGCTAGACAGAGAACAAAAACCCAAAAAAATTGAACTGTGAAAATTTACATCAGAGAGCTTGATGATTTCTCCAGAGCTAAGGCAGAGTTTTTTGTTGTCGTCCAGCACAGTGTTCATGTTCTCGATCCACACGGCGTCCACTGGCCCGTCAAACATGTACCACTTTTTCTCCTCGTCCATGGATGATGCTCCTCCACGGATAAGACATGATAGGATACCGTCTGTCCTACAGGCACGGAGAGAAGGCGTGTGTGTGTATGCGTCGACATTTTTGGTTTACTCTATAGTTTGTGTAGAACAAAGCATTACTTACCACTCGTGTGAGAGCAAGTCAAACTCCCCGTAGAGCTGCCCCATGGTGATAGACTTGGGGTTGAGGATGTATGTCTGAACCGACTCATACACACCGCCACTCACAGAGGGCTCACCCTTTAGAGCTGTCATGGCTGCGCCTAGTATCTCATAACACTGGCACATGCCAAAATCATTGTCAACTTTGAAGAATTGTGCATACAAACACAAACAATATAATGATATGTGTAACACTCACCTTGGTTTTACCCGATCCAGAGGTGCCCACCAACATCAGACCATGTCTCACCACTGTGATCTCATACAGCTGAATACACTTGGTAATATATCCTGCAATCATCAGAATACTGTCATCTACACATCCTCACATTACAGGGAACAACATACCAGAAAGCATATATTTGTCTGAGCTTCCAAACACACTGACCATCTACATCTTTGAGGTTCTTTTCGGCGCAGATGTCCCGCATCGACTGTTCCAGGGTGCCGTAGTCGATGGGCTCCTCTTTGATCTTAGGGAAGAGATCGGACACGATACCGTTGAAAAGTTTCAGGTCGTCCTGTAGGAACTTGGGTACATTGACTTCTTGAATGGCCCGCAGACAGATCAACTCCTGGGAGACAGAGGGAGATTAGATGTTAATGGTACGAGCATAGTTTTTCCAACTCCATTCAAAATGTTTTCTTCTAGCTACTTTAGATCATAGACACAAGAAAACTATCTAACCTCATTCATGTCAGGATTTTCTCTCTTCAGGTTTCCAGCAGCTGAGATCACAGTCTTTACGGCTCTCATACCAAAATCATAGTGATCCTACATACAAACATGAGCAAAGGTCAGCACATCTTTATATTTTAGTCATATTAACTACAGCATATAACATAGCATATATCTTTTACCAATCACTTAATTGCCCCCTAACTTTAAGTCTGCTACTGTATATTGACATTTTTCCTCTTTCACATTTGTACTGTGCCCTGGACATCTCGCTATATTCTCATGCTACTTGATGTGTGTGTGAAACCAGCCTGTGAATAATGTAACTATGTACGTTGTCAATATATCTTCTGTGTATCTTCTCGTGTCTGTTATGATATATATATATAAATCACATGGGGATTTAAAATGAAAAATCTGACCAGTCCCTCCCAAAAAATCCTCTAGGTCCACACCTGAGAGCTAAGCTGTTCAGAGGAGAGCTTGAAGGTGGTGGTGATCTTCTTGGAGAGGACTTTGGCATCGCTGAAGCCAAACGAGTAGAGGGAGATCTCAGCAATCATAGCATAGTCAGGGACCATCATAGCCACAGGACGGAACAGGGCCTGTACATGATAGATTTGCATGTGGTGAACCCCAGCTGCTCATCCTAAATGGCGTATAATCATTTGAAATGTCATTATCATTTGAAAACCTTGAGATTGTCAGGCAGTTCAGTGCGGCCAGCGTAACCAGGATTCATAGTGATGAAGACAGCACAAGAGGGGACAAGAGCGATCTCTGTTCCTTCAAAGTCAAAGCGTTCCACCTAAAAGAAAAACAGCAACATGTGCACTCCTTCACACTTTTCATAATAAATCATCATAATTCATAATCAATGTAAAAATCATAGATACGTGGATGTTGCTCTATGCCTGTGAATTCCTATTCATGCAGCATCTCACCCTTTGCTGTTGGGCCTTCTGAATAGTGGTGATCTGTTGTGCCACCACAGACAGCACCTCCACATCAATACGATTAAACTCATCAAAGCACGCCCAGGCCCCTGAGCTGAGATGGAAAATGGGGCAATCATAATTTAACACAAGCTCTGAGAGAAACACTCTCCAATTTCACATAGAAAAGGAATCCAAAATAGATGTGATGGATAGCAGGATTTGTGCTATTTGACAACAAAACTGATATTCCATCACACTTTAAGGTATGTTTCGCTTACCTGGCTAGTCCCTTGAGGAACTTGCCCATTGCAATGTAGTCCAGCTGATCGGAGCAATTGAAAACCACTGTCTGGATGGCCAGGGCCTTTCCAAGATCTTTGGTGGTTTCAGTCTTTCCTGTCCCTGCTGGACCTGCAGGAGCCCCTCCAAACTTCAGGTGCAGGGCCCCTGTCAGGGTCAAGTAGCATCTGAAAGAGGCAGAACGTACATTAGAAGAGTATATGGCATCAAGGCATAAACAGGACAGCAGATAACAGCAGAATTAATAGTTAGGGACTTACCTGTCAGTGAGCGGGGTGATGACCAGACGTCCGGAGTTACCTAAGTACTCATATCCATACAAGAACTCCGCATTCACTGCTCGGACGTACACGTCATCTTTGGCCCAGTAATATCTACAAAACAATGAGTTTCATACTCATTTGTGCACCCACAATATTTCAGAATGTTGACTCCAAAGTTAGTATCAGTGACAGAAGTATTAAAAGCCAACTAAACCTGAGCTGGCTGATCCACTCAAAGTCATTGACGCTTGAGACCCCCTCCTCCACCAGTTTGGCTGCCACATCCTTAGCATGGACCTCTATGACGATGAGGGCAGAGAGCACAGCCCTTTGTATCTTAGACAGAGGTCCTCTCACCAGCTGCACCAAGTCGACCAGCTACGCAAAAGACGGGCAACATTTGTTATTTGCATAGTATAATTGGTCGATATCTGAGTGCACAATGTTCAGTGCAAATGTGAGCAATACAACAACACTACACAATGTCCTCTCACAAGTCTTGCATTGTCAATGAGGTATTTGTTAATGTGAATACTGGCCAGCCTAATACGCCCTCCACACCTGAGCCTGTAGTTGGGGGTAGAGGCGGTTAGCCAGGTCTCCCTGCTCCAGGGACTCAGACATCTCAACAGTCCAGAAGACCTGACAGCCAGCAATCACCACTTGACCGGGCCACGATAACACCCACTCTGTACGAGGTTGCTGAGGGGGCGAGCGGACACACATAGAACTTACAAAAACTGAACAACCAAACTAATGACTCAACTTGACATTTTAAATACTAACTGTATAGGAGCAGAAAACACATGTTCAGTGGCAATGATCAGTATGTCTTGCTCACAGTTCACAAAAATGTCTGACAGTGAAAGTTAGGGTCACAGACCTCAGGGTAGACTTTGAGTGACTGGTCGATGTCATCCCTCAAACTGGCCTTCATAGACTTCTCCACCTCCCTCAGCCAGTCCTCCACGTTCCCACTAGGCTGCACTGGCAGGAACAGTTTCACCTCCTCTCCCTCCCCAGAGTACATATGTGTGATCTGAAGATCTGACTGGAACTTGAGCTGAGAAACGACAGATCATGTGATACGCATGTTATGCTTCCAATAGTCTAAGAGGCAAGTAAATGTGACGATAATTGTGAAGAAACAACCAGCCAAGACGAACCCGAGCAATGTTCTCAAAGCATTTGCGCAAGTGAGGCTGTACAGCAGTGGGATCTTTGGTCTGGGACAGAATCTCCAGCAGCTCATCATCTGACAGGAAGTAGAACCTACAAACAAATATTAAATATACACTGTACTAAGTCTGTGCAATTAATAATGCATAATCTTATATTGTGATTTTTGTTTCCTAATGATTGTAGAATACTGGCATATCGGCAATATTGAAGCATTTCATTTCACTTAGAAGAATAGTCAAGATGTTGATTATAAGAGGCCAAAGTGCAATAAATAATGATGTTCCTCGAATTATCAAGACCATTAATTTCCAGCTAAATAATTGGGATTATCATTTAAGCCATAATCATATCATGTACAGATTATAGATTATAACATTACATTATAGCTATTTTCAACAACACAAATTCAAGGATGTTTGTGATAATGATGACCAATCTGATGTTGCCACCATGAGACACTGAGGGCCAGAGGAGTTTTAGGACACTACCAGTGGGGCCTACCTGGGGAAGGAACTTCGCTTGGTCTCCAAGTACGCACTGAGCCCCTTCTGGACCATTTCCAACAGCTTGTTACACTCCTTCAGACTTTCTAGCAGACGGGCATTTGGGCACAGGTCAATCACCTAGAGATAAACACAGAAACACACACACACTAATCATTATAATCTAGCTGTACGTTACTCTCTGTATCCCTACAAACAAACCTCCGTCTTATATGATGGGAACTGTTGTGGGAGCCCTGACCTGTGGGTTATCAAATGCGGTTTCCATGACCATCCTCCAAGTCTGCTCCATTTTCTCGTATCTCTTTCCCTCCACAGGCAGCTGGCGGTTGATATCGTCAGAGCTGAAGATGGGCTCCAGGTAGAGCCAGGAGCTCTGGCATGCCAGCCACTCCTCCAGCACATCCTGTAAGCACCAGGGGTGACTGCAGTGACATGGCAATGATACAAGGCGTCTTGTAAATGTGTGTGTGTGTGTGTGTGTGTGTGTGTGTGTACCTGCGTCATCCTGAGCTTGCTCTCCCAGGTGGCGATGTGGTCCTCAAAGGGCTTCTTGAAGGGAGAGAAGGACATGCTCTGGGTCATGGTGATGTGGTCATCCAGCAGCTGTGAGGCCTCGTCTGGGCTCTTAAAGATGTAGGTGCCCGTCTCCTTGTAGGACAGTACATCGAAGAATATCGTCGACCACTCCTCTTCCATCTTTTTCAGAGCCTGGGTGAGATGGTGTGAAAGAACATGTTGTTTAGTTTGAAAGGCCATATTAAAACTTTGACCAGTCCAAAAATATATGCAGTCTCCCGTTCTAAACAGAGGCACAATCAAGAGCAAGAAGGAAGGTAGAACAAACACACATGTCTGCAAGTTTTCAAATGGTTAAATGAACAAAAAGATTCCAGATATATTTGTCTCATTTCATCAGTATGATTTTACGATGTATTGAAATGTGTCAGTATGTGTTAATGTGAAAAAGATAAGTGAATGCGTTGTATCCTACACTACAAATGGCGGTATGCCTCCCGACAGTATGCTGGCAGTGACTGGTGCTTGAAACCGATAGAGTAATACTACATTTAACACTACACTGGACACAACAACTAGATGTTAAAATAGAAATGTATGCTTGATGGAGGTGTGTATGTGGTGAGGGCATCTCACTCGACAGGTCACTGGTTAGCCCTGTGACAGGAATGCTACCTGTTCGATGGCGTACTCTTTCCCGGCCAAATGAGCCACTTGGGCCATGTCATCTACGTGCTCCTGCAGGCCCAGCTCCAGGCAGCGGGAGAAGGTAAGGTTGGCATCGGGCTTGACGTTTATCTGGATACGATCAGAAAGCGTCTCCCAGTGGCGGTCCTTCATTTCCGGATTCCTCAGGCCCTGGATCAGAGGGATGTAAGGACGGAAGTCTTCAATCTTGCTGCGGATTTCAATTGCCACCTCCTGGCATTCTAGAGATTGATGGGGCGCAGAGGAAAAAAGGAAAGCGAAAGAGAGTGAGAAAATGAAGGTTAGATGCACTAACAATCCTGATCTATTGAAGGGTAGTTTCTAATATCACACCTCACTTTGTCAAATTATGAACATACATATCCATCCCTCTAGTAACCCAATAAATGTAATGATGGATGTATCACTAACCAGGGATGTGGATGAACTGTTTGACACACTTGTGCATGGTCTTGAAGGCATCTGTGATGTTGTGCTCCAATTGTTCGGGGTCGATGTCGGACAGCGGGTCATTGAGCCAGCTCTTGTGCCAACATAGCCAGTTAGAAGTGGTAGTCCATAGGTCCCTGAAGGGCTGGAAGTCCTTGATCATCCTCTGCAGAAGATCATACTGAGACATAACATTTCATTGTTAGAAAAGTCAAATGTGTAGTCTTGCCCAGTTTGTTAAATATTTTGCACCAAGGGGGAAACAATCTATGACAAAATAATCGGGCATCTGGCGTGACCATATATATCGATAGATAATTTTGCTTCAAGATAAAGATGCTGGACACATTGGACCTCATTCTGGAACATTTTCTCAAATGTCTTCTTACGAGCTTCGTAAGACCAACCATAAGAAAGATCCCCGCCAGTTTAATGAACGCGTGGAAATGTGTTCTTAAACTGCTGAGAGCAGTTTAGTTGTGGATATTCACATGTTTATTTACAGAATGTAGATGTGTCCATTCTATTCCACTATAGCTCTATATCCACGCGACTGAGTTTAGTGCTTATTTATTTATTCACTGCCATTTGCAGTTTTTGTGTGGTGCTTTTATTTATTTCGTCACGATGCCTCGTAGAATCATGACTATAAATGTGAAACGTAATTGTTAATGATACAAATATGTTCATATTTATTATTATTATAAGTATTTAAATCCGAGGATGTCTGTAGAATTGATGTGAACACATGATTTCTCACTAATTCAGCCCTTAAGAACACGGCTCACTCCAGTCTGGCCGACTCTCGACTGCTCTTTCATGTTCTTAAATCCTGTTCTTAGCTGAGAACGAATCCCAGATAAGAAACGGTTCAGGAATGGCAGCATTGTCCCGGGAACTTCCTAAGTGGACTTAAGAAGAAATGTCTTCTTAACTTTTTCTTAACTGCGTTCGAGAATGAGGTCCATTGTTCTCCACTCACATTAGTGACGGGAATGCCAAAGAGACGTTCTCTGTTGTTGTAGGTTTGGGCCATAGTCTGGCACTCCTTAAGTTGCTTGCTTGCACACTTCACCTCGTTGGCTATCTTATGGGCACGATTAGTGTCTGTGTGAACCGCAAACCCAGCAACCAGCATCTATAAACACAGTTATGGTGATTAACAGTCAAATGAGATGAACATACCCTGTTAAACCTGATTACAACAGATAAACCAAGGCTTCTCTTGAGTGCATGTTTTTGGAAATTCATTACAAGAGTTAAGCACATAGTATTATAGAGGTTTAAATGACTTGTGTACCTTGATAATTTACATTTTTGTTGACTATGTTTCTTCAGCAGAAATAGCTGCACTGGCACTTCAATTAGTGGCAAAATGGCATGTTAGCATTGTTTGCATTTCTCATTGAAACCCAATAGGTAGAGGTCGCAGTTAGTGTTGCCTCTTGTTTGCCATTTTTCAGCTGACTGAAGTGCCAATACTAAAGCTCCCCACATTGTGATAAGTGCCTGGTGAAGAAACATAACAGACTAAAAAGTAACTTAGATGGCTCAGCTGACCTGTAGAGAGTCTAGTCGCTCCTGGAAATTGTTCTGGTCGTCCAGCTGGATCTTGTGGAAGTGCTCCTCATCGTCCACATGCTGGTCGGTTACTGCTTCCATCTGGGTCATTATCTTATGAGGCCACCCAATAGCTGTCCACCTGCACAGAAAAGGTCAGAGGAGAATCACCACTATTCAGTTATAATTTCCCTCTATTCAATCTATCCATTATGGACCCCACAAATAACATCTGAAAACATACAGAAAAATATCAGTCTCCCAAAATGTTGCCTGATGACTTTGTATGATTGATTGCATTTCACTGTCTTACTTTTTATTGAAGTCCTCATCTGAGAGGCTGTAGAAGAATTCGTCCAATAGCTCAAAGTCTAGCAGGGCCTTGCCTAGAAGTTCCTGTTGTGGACAGATTGGACAAATATGATGTGATGAGGAATAACCCTTCACGTGATGTATAAGAAACAGCCAGGTCATCCTTTTTATCTGCACCTTGTGACTCTTGAGCTGTTCTGGTATTTCCTTCATCCAGTCCCTATGCTCTGTAAGCTCCTCAATGCTGTTGGGCTTCTCATACAGCTTCCTGCTAATTAACTTATACTCTTCACATACCTGGACACACACACACACGCAAACACATTCGATCACAATGCTCACATTGCTCAGGGCTGTAATCACGCAAACAAAAAAGCAGGAAACATGTAATCTCCCATTAGAAATAAATTACTTAAATACACAATACTCATACGGCATACATACATAGATATACTCAAAGGTCATGTCTTACAGGTTATGTTATAACACTTAACTGTACTTCACCCGTACCTGTCTACAGTTCTCTTGTAACTTACATCATCAACTTGCTTGCGCAGGTTATGGGCAAGGTGGTCTAGCACTGCGTTGGCTAGAGCCCTTCGTTTCATAGAGAGAACCTGACGTACAGTCTCTACACTAACAGTGAAGGGGCCAATGACAATGGAGGATGGTAGGGAGTGGTCCAGCTTCTCCTTCTCCTTCAGGTGTTGACCTGCCTCTTTCTTTAATTCCTGGGCTGTCTGTTCCCCATGATTATGGGCTCTGAAAGACAAATCACAAACCCACGCAGTGATTAAGCAAGCCTGGAAGGAAAATACAGTATGTTGATGTTGGAACTGATAGCTGTAAATACAAATAATTCATGCAATGGGAAATGACCTATAATGGAAAATAGAGGTGTAATGAAAAAACAGGAACCATTAAGTGGAAAACACCAATATTTTCATTGAATAAGGGAGGCATCCTGAATGCATCACAAATCTGATCCTACATAGTAGTACATCTGCCACTCACACGTCCTTGAACTTGTGGGGGGGAAAAGGTGGAGTTGTGAAAATCTGCGGGCATAGCCTGGACAGAGTCTTACTTGAGGAGGGTTTCTATGTCCGAGTTATGTAGCTCCAAGTGTTTCTCATATTCAACAGCATAGGCCCTGAGGGGTATGGCAGCTTGGCGCATAGCCATGCAGACCTTCTCTCTAAGCTCAGTTACTGCTGGCTCCCACAAACCCACTGACTCCAGCAGGGGAATGCCATTGATGAACATCTTCCGCATCACAAACTGGCATGGACAAGAGAGGAACAGTTAAAATATCACTACTATCCTCAACATCATTGCCATTGACCCTGTACTCGTCATCATCATCCAAGTCTTAGATGTTTGCGCTTTCATCACTTTCCTTTATAGGTCATGCCAGATTTGTATCTTACCTTATCAAGTAGCGGTACATTGTGTGTGGCCAGAATGCCCTTTTCAAACAGCTTAATGATAGATATCTCAAAGTTCTCCAGAGGAGTGCTGTAAAGGACTCCAGTCTGATCCAGAATCAATTCCACCAGGAACAGAGGGTTCTTCTTAGGCCTGGATACAAACAGTGGACTAATATTACCAACATTGTGTAGTTAAAACTGCATACACAATGTAAGACTGTGTGAGATAAAGAGGAAATCCTGTTAAGGGAACAGCATGTGTAAATGTAATGTGTGCGTATGTAATGTATGTGAATGTGTGCATG
>OMOT01069569.1:0-14193 GCA_900312575.1 Acanthochaenus luetkenii | reverse complement strand
ACCGACGACAGGGGGAAGAGCCGCAGCCAACCGACAGACACCGTGCCCACTGCCCGCGGGAACGCGCATGGGCAGTGGGCACAGGACGGTCGGCAATATCAACACGCGGGCGAAACCGCGTGTGTCGCCTCGCCCTCCGAATCTCACTGCAACCTTTTCCCAGAGGCTCTCCGCGAAGTGACTGCGCCCACTGCCACCTAGTGGTGAACTAAGACTACTGCAACCGTCCCCGAAAAGAACGACGACGGACGTGAGCGCGCTGTAGAGAAGACACCGCACAGAAGCTTTCCAACACGGGTGCGTTAACCCGGGTCACCACTGGTTCAGTGCTATGTTGAATTGGGACAATGAAACACAGCCAAACCATGTTGATCCTTCAACTGGTGAGCAAGATGACAGCGCCATGTTTCCTCATGCTATCTGGGGGTTATCCATCTATTTACTTCGGGATTTAGGACTGGGCTTTGGTCATACCTAACACAGTTTACAATTGTTTGTGGCTAGCTCAAGTCTGACATCTTGTGGACAGATACGTGAAACACCATTTCTATCAGATGGATTCTCTCCGCAACACAGGTGCATCTCAATAAATTAGAATATCGTGGACAAGTCAATGTATTTCAGTAATTCAATTCAAAAAGTGAAACTGTAATTATATAGATTTATTACACAGAGTGAAATATTTCAAACCTTTATTTATTTTGGCTTTTATGGCTTAAAGCTAATGTAAACCCAATTCAGTATCTCCGAAAATTAGATTACATAGGACCAATAAAAAAGATTTTTAATACAGAAATGTCAGCGTTCTAAAGAGTACGTTCATGTATATGCACTCAATACTTAGTCAGGCCTCCTTTTGCATGAATTACTGCATCAATCAGCGTATGGCACTGCTGAGGTGTTGTGGAACCCATGGTTTGATAGCCCCTCTGCATTGTTGGGTCTGGCGTGTCTGATCTTCCTCTTGACAAGACCCCATATATTCTCCAGCCTCGGCCCTTGTGAAGCTCCCCCAAATTCTTGAATGGGCTTTGCTCGACAGTCCTCTCATGGACGAGGGTATCCCCGTTGCTTGTGCACCTTGTCCTACCACACTTTCCTTCCACTCAACTTCCTATGAATATGCTTGGATACAGCAATCTGAACAGCCAGCTTCTTTAGCAATGACCTTGTCTCACCCTCTAATTAGCTGATCAGTGTGACACCGAGTTTACAATGTTGAACATTTTCACAATATTCTAATGATCAGACACTTAATTTTAATTAGCTGTAAGCCATAATCATCTACATTAAAATAAATAAAGGCTCGACATTTCACTGTGTGTGCAATGAACATATAATATAAGTTAACTTTTCCACAATATTCTAATTTATTGATACAGATGGTTAACATTTCATATACGCAAGTATATTTTCCTAATGAATCATGTGTACATCATACACTAAAAAACAGACAGGGCAAATAAAATCAGTTTTTCAATTTTTATTACAATTATCTGTACATTAAGGTCCTACTTCAGCTCCTTCACAGCCAGACCTGTAAAGAAAAGATAACATGTTAGTACTGCATCACATTAATCAAAAACCACAAGATTGAGCACATTTTCAGTAATTCTCTTGAACCAACATTTCTTTCTCTTGTGCATGGAGTGGTGAATTTAAATGTCAGTAGATGGTGAAATTAGGCACATGATTAATCCTTGCATGTAAATGCATCACTCAGTTTGGACAACTTGATTAAAAGACAAACTTCCCTTTTTACCAAAATTGACAACCGCTTCCCTTTGAACTATTGGACTGACTACTGAACATAAATAAAACATGTTGCCGTATTCCTGACTAGAAGAGTGACAGACTAAAAACACAGGTCCTATTTGTGTCAACACCTTTGAACAGGGTAATACCACTGAGGATAAAGCTCTCATACCAGATAAGTCCCTGTAAGTGCAGTTAGTATTAAAGTAGTAAATATTTAATGTGTGAACTACTGGACAATCAGCATTTAAATGACAGCGGTGGTAAGGGGCCAGTTTACTGAAACATTAGGGTATTTACATGTTGTAAACCTTACACGCTCTTCAAAGTCAATCTCACATCTGCAAAAATGTTGTCTGCTACTTTGAGGTGAGTTTTTTTTTTACTCCCAAGTCTAAGTTTGCGACCAGATTTGGGGAAATTTTTAAGAATCTAATAGAGCCCGACATACATTGCCCAATAACAGCAAGGGAACCTAGAAGCCCACATCTGAGCTTTCCATTATTAAAATATCTCCCACATGCTAAAATGAAATGTGGGTGACATTGTTATGCAGTTTCATTAAAGTGGTGTATATCCCTTTAGGGGTGCAAACGGATTGAGAAAAGTAGTACTCCATAAACGATTACCCAAAAAATATTCCAAATAGTTTTTGTAGGCATAAAATATATATTTTTTGACCCGTTATAAGGTTACGGGTAGGTTGTTGCAACAAAGTTTTGCAGCAGGATAACTTGATTCTAAGCTAGCGTGATCCAGCTGACCTAGGCCTATCTCCTCACTGCTCTGACAGTTCTGCCTAACTATCGAAAAAGCCATGACTGACAGCGGTACATGAAGTATCGCATGGCACTACTTTGACCTGGATGACTTTTCTGTCTCCACAGTGCGAGGGACATAAGTGAAAAATAGTTTTAAATGCTGATTTCTAGCATCCCTAGTCCGCATTAGAGCAATCAACAGCCAACTCACACACAAGGCGGTTAATACAAGTGATCTTTAAATACAAAATCCACCATCATATAGATTTCGATTGCACTTTATTGCTCCCCTAGGGGGAATTCAGGTGTCACCGCAATTAGCAATACAAAATATGTAGCTTATTCTCTCTAATTTGGCACTGATAGTTTTACAGCAGTGAAAAATCTAGATTTCTTACAATTACAATAAATCCAGATTCAAGATCGCATCTGTCAAAAGTGCAGTGTCTTGTACTTCTTTCTGTCTGCAAAAGAGCTTGCAACAGTCAACAACTAAGTTGATCTGGCTAGTACTGACCTGGGGGCAGGGACTGCTTCAGCTTCTCGGCCTTCTCCTTGTCTGTGATGACCAGGGTGTACAAGTACCTGCTGCAGCGCACCTTGAACTTGACATTGTCCTTATTCTTCTTGATCTTTACGGCTGGGGAGAGATGACGGATAAGCCAATGTTCTGATGACACACTTGAACACAAAACATCCTTCTTTGTGTTTGTTATGACAACTCAAGCTTTACAACACCAATTACAGAGATCAAAGATATGCATTAATTAAGCACTTTCCAAAACAGTCAATTTGATTTAAAAAAAACCAAAACATAGAAATGTACTTAATCACGAAGGACACCCCTTAGTAGTAAGGCACACACACTAATAAAGGCATTTGACATTTTTGATAGGAGGAAGAGTGCCATGGTTTTTCCTTCATCACGATTTTATTATTCAGAGTCCCGTCCAATGAACAACGCCCAACTAGTTTACTCATTTTCCACTCAAACAGCACGCTGGAAATTGTGTCATTCTTCTAGATTAAAATTTACTAGTTTAAACTTGCTGCAAATGCAAATGGCAACCAGCATATCCACCTCTTATTCCAACATTATCAAACTTACAGTACATATTCCATTTAAAGACTACTACTTTACTGAAGGAACACATACTCTTTTAAAATCTTTGCATCGACCAATGCAGACAGGTGGGACAGTAAAAAGCGTTACTTACACTTGGCATCCTTCCTCCTGGCTGTCAGCAGGAAATCTTTGATTTCTTCAATCTTTCGTGGCTAGAAAGCAAAAAAGGAAGGAAATGAGCCAGCAGAATCCATCATGAATCATACATTTAACCAGATGGGGAACAAATGTATGTTAGTGGACCGGTGGAACTGAAGTTTCAGAGACAATTAGAAACTCAGCACTTGGTCCATCCTTATTCTAGCAAGCGTGTAAATGCATCACTGGCACAACAGCCCGAGATGTTTGGACAACTTGCGTACAGTAAACGCCAACGCCACTTCCTTGCTAGCCGTTAGCATCCATAGCTAACTTGTTATGCAGATATCACCCGTTACAAAACAAAAACGCCAGCTGTAACTGACATGCTAGTCTTGGATGTCATTTTTGGAGTCTTGTAACTTCCGCCATGATTGAAGTTAGGATAAAATGACAATAGCAAGCTGCAGGACATGGCATTCTTTCACAACACCGTCACTTGCAGGGCGGCCCAATTGAACTCGGCTAGCTCACAAACTGGCTAACGCTAATTAGAACTGGTAGCCACCATTTAGGCTAACGTTACGTGCTGGCTAATCTTGGACCAAATGCACAAGTTATCATGAGCTATGTTCACATATACATAATGTAACACTATCGTTCTTGTAGACATTGCTAGCAAAGCATTAAATAGTTAAAACAGTCCTTACCATGTTGCCGTGTCAGCCGACAAAACCCTGCGGGAAGGCATAGAAAGATGGAGTCAGTTTGTAGTCTATAACAAATGAACAAAATGCGTTTTGAAATCAAATAATTACCGAGTCATCTGGTTAATAAAATACTAAGTCATGATGTTATAAAAAACTGGAACATATATAATACAATTTAAAGAGGATGGTTGATGATTGAAATACTCATTTCGTTTATGTGGGCAAATGAAACTCACACAGTCTACCAGAGAGGGGATGAAAAGGGGTGGAACTTCCGGTTAATGGTTGCTTTATAAAGACTACGGAAGCTCATGGAGGACTTATTTATTGTACAAAAAACAGCAATAGCGCTATTTTGACGTCCCCTTAGTGGCCTCAATTGGCTTGTGGGTTTTCTCTATAATATAATAATACATTGTATGTATGCATGCATGTATACATGTAAACTTTAGCAGCATTTGTTTCGATAATCCTTTGTACGTGGTTTCAGACGGGTTCACAGGGTCAACCTGTCACTTCCTCTGTGCTTGATTGGACATCTTTTTTGCTGTGCAAATGTTACATTACATTACATTACATCATTTAGCAGACGCTTTTGTCCAAAGCGACTTACAATAGTACATTTTTCATCAACATTGTCAGACCAACTATACAACGCAGCTATGTGAAGGTAAAACCAACCAGTTGGGCACAACAATAGTAGAGATGCTATTTTACGGCTCACCTGTGAAAATGTGATTAATTAGTAGCGTTACAGTTATATTGGTTATCTGTATAATCATATATAGGCTACAGAGGATGGTGTGGAAGGAGGATGCTGTTGTACACTACAGTCCTATTGGCTCCCCAGACGTGACGCTGGGGCTCATTTGAAAGTTGATGTTGTTGATGTAAGTATGGCTGTCCTAAAAGGCCTTAGTATTGGTATTGGCATATGGTTTGACTCAAATCCAAACGGATATCTGCGCTTGAAGTGCATGGGAAGGTAACTTTGGAAGTTTTAATGCATATCTGTGACAGATGACCGATTAGCTATCTATGAAACTGCTGGATGGATGGATGAAACTGCTGTAATATATTTAAGAATATAATAATAATAATAACAAATTCTGACATGACTGGACCAGGGTCATTCTCTATTCAAATTCCTCAACATTAACTTCAATTGAGATTCATTTTCAATTAGACACAATATGAAAAGGCTACATATCGGCTGAATTATTTGCCATGTTTTAGTTGTATATATTAGGGAGGGAATTTCCCCAGTTCCAGACTATCCATATTTCATGGCTGCTCTTTTGAAAAAGCTTCCTGTGCTCGAGTAGTTTCATGGCACCTCTGACAACCCATCTGCTGACTTATGAATTCAATTATCTTTTATAGTCATGACAGATAACTCAAAAGGTTGCCAGAATAATAAGCCTTAAAGTATATAAATGCTTCCTACTGAAGAAATTCTCATCTATTATCTCCACAGTTTGACATGGCAAAGTCAACCATACATTTCTTCAGCGGCAGAATGCAGTTAATGGGCCAATCCTAATAGTCAACGTTGTGAATCAGAGCTCCCGTCCTGCACTGTGGGTGTCAATATAATTTTCTTCTCACCATCTTTGGGTGTCATATTTTGCTGTTTGGGTTTGTATCGACTTAATTTATGCTTTTGTAGATTTCGCTTGAGAGGAAGGTAGAGACGACCTTGAAGTCATCAGTTATCCACAGCAGTGCACTTCCCTGGGTTTGGGTTTGTTAATGAGCCCCATCAACTGAACACCCGTTTTAGTATTCTGGATTAAAATATGATGGACACGCATCGTCAATAATTTACATCTACGGCTCTGCTTCAGCTGAGCATCTTTAAATGTTAGAGTCTGAGTGACACCTCGGTGAGTTTCCATGGGGACCCACTTGACATTAATTCATGGGTCATTCCATTTCAAAAGGTTGATTTTGACACCCACCATCTCAGATGGTTCTGAAACCGCTTTAGTAGTAAGAAAAGGATACGATAAGCTTCCCTGAAGCATTATTTTGTGGAAATATTATTTGGTCTGTGAGAAATGTAGCTAATTGGATGCACTCAAAATGAAGTTTTTCATGGCATAGGATATATTATAAAAAATAGTTCTCATTATCTGATTTGCACAAACCTCAATCCATATAATCTTTCAGACATAAAGAATACATCTAAATTGTCAAAATAAACCCACAGAGCCCCCAAACCCTAAAACAACCCCACCCTTATGGGTAGCAAAGAATGACTATTCTCCATGTGGGACAAAACATATGATGCTGTGGTTTGGAATATGTTTCTTTGAAGATGTTTAGTATGGACAGTGATAATGATCACAATTAAGTTCCTCCATCATGTTTAATGAGTGTCTGAACGTTTTGTAACGTTTCTAGCCCATTGAATTAAAGGCCTTTTACATTTTTCAAGCCTACCTTGAGTGCCTGGACCTGGATTATTTATGCCATATGTTTTGGTCATAACTCTTCCTCTCTCTTTGAATAGTATTCCCTTCCACAGGCACCAGTGGTTTGAGGGACACCAGTGTCGATCCTGCTACCTCTCTCTCTCACTGGTAAATGAAGTTGTAAAGTTTGGAAACGCTTTCCTAGGAAGAAGAAGAACAGAGGCGATACAACAGGTGTAGTCTGCTTCTACAACAGGAAATGATGCCAGGCCACTTTTCAGTGAGCTGGCTACTTAATTAAATCTCAACCAATAGAACGCTGAGGTCAAGTAACCTTTAAATTGGTGCTCCTGATGGTTCTGGTTGAAATTTCAGTCAATACTGCATTTGACTGAAATGGCACCAGCTTGTGGTAAGAAAATGGTACTACTATGTTACATAATACAGTGTGAGCTGGTCAACTTCAGGCATGACGGAGGAAGTTAATTATGACCATTATCACTGTCCATACAAAACAAAAACAATATTCTAAACCACAGCTTCATATGTTTTGTCACATATTCTTTGCTACCCATAGGGTGGGGTTGTTTTAAGGTTTGGGGGCTCTGTGGGTGTATTTTGACAATTGAGATGTATTCTTTATATCTGAAAGTTCATTTTGAATGAGTCCAATTAGCTATATTTCTCACAGACCAAATAATGTATTCTGTCATTGCAGTCCTGGTTGTTCTATTGGACTTGTTGGCAGTCTCTAACCGTTTTGTTCCCCATCACAGGGACTGGAATGAATAGTTGTCTCAGCACGCTCATGCAACGCTTTGCTGCCGAGAAGAAGATTCTATCTTTTACACTGACATTCAGTCACATTGCTCCCTGGCATAGCTGATGTATATGGCATCTCCCTTCTCATGTGTGAGGGAGCGTGAGGGAACTCTTACCTTGAATAAAAACATGCCTCCTGCTCATCCTCACTCCCTTTTTGCAGAGAGGAAGTCCTCAATCAGGATGTGTTGACAGAGCGTCAAGAGTGGGAGTGCTGGCTTCAGACCATTTTAGACTATTTCAGTCGTCAGTGTTTATTTTGAGATTGTACAGACAGTTTGACATTTGTTCATAGCAGGGTGTGTGGTGTGGAGGTTATCCTTTTACGTTTTACATGATCAAATCATGAATGTTTAGTGTTACCAGGAGGACTATCCTCTCTGCTCATGCACCCTCAAGATGCCCCATTATTTTACATCACTACTCTTATTTCCCTTTTTTTTTAAAGGCCTAGATCTGTGAAGGGTTTTTTATCAAGGGTGTATCGGAAGGATCAGCTCAGCTTCGTAGATTACAAAGAATGACTATGCTTGGTTTAGCTAAAAACACTTTTTCACCAGCATGATCTTTATTCCATTTGCTTAGATAGCAACAAAGATGATCCTCTGTGCCAAGCTGCTCGTTGGAAACTCAGCCGGTGTGTGAGTGTGTGTGTCAGACTTGCATTTCTGGTCCACTGACAGTAGAGGGCACTGAGTAATCATTAATAAAGAGATGTATTCTCTTCAGTGTCTGATTCTGGCTGCAGACAATGGGAGACGCTGTGCACCAATGCATGGACTAGTCACCATTTCTCCAAGAGCTGGAAAGGGAGACGGATTGCAGGACGTTTAATTCTGTTTTACGCAAGTATTAGAGTCCAATGTTGTGTGTATAAGATGTAATGTAAAACTATATGAGCCATATCATCAAAATGTAGCTATAACAAAGGATTTGTGGCCATTTTGAGCCATGCACATGCTTTCTTTGGTTGTACACATAATTAAACTTGGCCAAAACACCAGCAGGACTCCACCTAACAACAGATCTAAGCTTCTTTTTTCTTCTGTCCGTGCTCCAAGGTGGATCTTTAGAAGTATGGATTTTCTTTCTGCCTTCTTTGTAATTTTGCATTCATATGTAACTATTTGTCCCAACACCCCAAAAAAGTATGAAGCTGCCTATAGAGCAACTGTTTGTTTATTTGTGCACTCTGCAGCGTCTGTCAGTGCATTCATTCTGCAGTGAAAACTCAAATGACGTCCCTTTTAAGGTACCCGGATACCTGGTATTAAAACAGCACCCCCCCCAAAACTGTGATCTGTAAGACCGTAATTGGAATAATAATGTATGCCTTTAGGATGAGAGATGATCATGCTTTGTATCAACGCGCTGGCTTATTAAAAAGGCATAGTGGGGTTAGGGGAAAACGACCCGAGCTTGGAGATCCCTTTAAACGGTAATGGCCGTGTAACGCGTGGATGATGGACATTGCAGGTAATGATACGCATCTTTCCTGTATGGGCGGCAGCAGAAGCAGCTCTGCTTGACAGCTAATGAGTAACGCTGCGGAAGGATCTGTCATTAATCACGATTTGGTCAATGGGTGAACGGCAAAAAAAGAAAAAAAGAAGAACAAGTGAATATAAAAAATAAAATAAATAATACGATTACTGTACCGTCATCATTGGATTCAGATGAATACAGCCTTAAAAGAAGAACTTATTTTAAAAGATGAACTGCAGCCTAAAAAGTTGCGATTCGCTACAGGATACCACCTCCAGTGATCAATATCAAGGCTTACAAGTTCATGTGAAATTAAAACATGTTCAAGTGCGCCTGTCGTTAGGGATGCTGCAGTAAAGTACTTCACAATCGTGTCTGTCGCTCTGCTTCCCTAATCTCCCCGATTATTGACTAGATCGATTTGTCAAGTATTGATCCTCTTCTGCCTGCCTTATCAGAGGCAAACGCAAAAGTACATCTGCAGATGAGGGGAGACGTTTAGAGAGTCGGAGGGCTTACTCTGACAGGATCTCAATTTGAATGTGCTTAGACAGTTTTGTCAGAGTAACCGGAAAGTGTTGGAAAAGTTTGCTGTGAAATGATTATCAATCGTCATGTCCAAAGACCCCATGTCACGGATAAAACACTGTGCAAGTCTCATTATCCTCAACTCAGTCTGGATCGTGACTTGTGTCCCAGATGTGCTG
This sequence comes from Acanthochaenus luetkenii, assembly GCA_900312575.1. Taxonomy (NCBI): domain Eukaryota; kingdom Metazoa; phylum Chordata; class Actinopteri; order Beryciformes; family Stephanoberycidae; genus Acanthochaenus; species Acanthochaenus luetkenii. The sequence goes on along the minus strand of OMOT01069569.1, from coordinate 4,332 downwards.
TTTGACTACAATCGGCTGCCACTGTCTGTTTATTCCCGCAGGATGTGTGTTTCGGACCAACACCGGCCATTGTGCCGTGTGGCTACTTGAAGCGAAACTCTGCTACTCACAGCTTTTCGGTTCTGGAGTGCATCGTGTGCAGGTTGCTCTCCCTGCCTGTCCTCCAGATCATGGCTGAGCCTGCCCACCCGCCAGTCACTGTCTGTATTGCCATCGTTTCCCACTTGCTCCCTCCAGCGCACACGCACACGCACACGCACACGCACACACAAACACCTGCCAGCCTGCAGTGCCAGGCGGCCTATTGTCCCCATGCCCTCAGTCAGATTGCCCTTGCCTGTACCGCTCTGCACCCTGAGCTCGCCGCTTGATTCAGCGCACATCTCGCTGATCTGGGAAGATGTGGAGGAGCGTGCAGGGTTTTAAAATGTTCTCATGTTGAAACAATTATCAGATAGAGTACCTTGCAAGTGTTATTTATTTTGAGACTACAGCATCACATTGGTTGGGTAATTGGTTTGCCGACCAAAATGTGCAAGTCGGAAATTATTTCTGAAAGCCTTGAACTATTTTCTATTACCCGAGTGACACATATTGTTCAGATTTGCAAACTTCGGTCGGAAATCCTTTCCCACCTGGAGTCAAAGCTTGAATCTGCAGGAAGTTGCTAGTAAAACACACCTGATATTCCCACTTGGTTGAAAACCGTAAAAACGTAAGTTGCCTCTGCGGGCTACGCCGCCACCGCAAAGACCGTCGCAGAAGTATAAATGACCATTTACTCGTGTTGAAGCATCATTGTCATTGTATGGTGTGCCAGTATTTTCACCTTACTGAAAAAAATGGCATTCTATTTCATAGTATTTCGATTTATTTCACCAAGCACTGCTTAGCACTTGCATTTTGTTAAGAATTATTTCCGTTGACATCATCGAAACACGACAATCATATTTAAATACCACTTAAAGTAATGCAAACTGTGGAATGTTAAGACTAGACATTGAGTCCATCCTTTGCAGCTGATAATGTTGATGTAGTGAATCAAACAAAACACCACACTCCTCCCTCTCCATTTCCATGATGTTTTTCTCATGACTTCAAACTAGCGCGGTCGTGACAGTGATTCCATTAGGTCAATCAGTACATTCCATATCTATATATGTGTATATCTCACTCACTGTTCTCATTACCATTGGATCATTGCTTCCTCTAATACCATGTACCTTCCAGCTGCTCTTTGTCAGTGGTAATTAGGTGATGAACTGTACCAAAAGACATTAAGATGAATTATAAGGGCAATGGGTGGTATCATAAAATGATATGAGTCCTTCCCCAACTGCCCTCATTTAGCTATAAAATGGCCACTGGGCACTTTGGGAAGATGGGGCTGAGAATCTATTTTCAAATGCCAAAAACACTTCACCAGCCATTCTGTGCATAGAGAATATTGCTGCTGCAGTCTATTGGTTTATAGAGGTATATTGAAATCTCTCACTCCCCACACGTCATTGAATATTTATCCAATCTCTCCACCGCCACACCGTTACAGGTAGATGAGATATTTATGATCTTCAAAACAAAAGGGATCTATTTATCAGTTCTGTAACTCTGCAGTCACTGACGATCAGCAAAAGTACTAGGATTCAGCAGCGATAAAGAAATGAGAATATAAACGCACAAATAAAAAGTACAAATAAGCAATAAAAAACTGTAGTAATAATAAATTTTAAAAACAGCAATAATAATAATAGAAGCATTTATGGCTTTACTTGCAGTTGTTACTTATTTTTACTTACTTAGATGTTACTTATAGTCTTGATTGGTTACTAAAATATGGATTACTAAATATGAAATATATGTTGTACATGTAAGTGTAGTAAGTGAATGTATAAATGTATTTGCTGTATATACTATATATATATATATATATAAGTATGTATAAACACAGTCAATATGCACTTCATATTGATTCATATAGATTACTTAATGGAATTGGATGATATGTCTTCACCAGCCAATCTGTATACCAATTCTGACAGAAGGGGCAAAAGATGGTTAGCAAAAGTGAGATAAACCTTGGCAGTCATCCATAATCTCTCCATCAACGCATTATGCCCGCAGAAAGGTACGAGTAAGCATAGAAACGGAGATCTAATTGAAGTATCTAATTCAATTTCCGTCCCCATTTCTCTTCTCTGCCCAGATCCAGATTTCCCTCCGCCGCAGTGCTTCTCCTGTGTCTATGCCTTCATGTGTATCACTGTCCTTTCCATCTGACCTGCTGTATTCCAGATGTGAGCCTGAGTTCCAGCAGATATACGGCTCAATATGAAATGGACCAGAAATTGATTATCATCCAATATCTGGCTAATTGTTGAGACCAATGAAGATATGCAAGAGATTCAAACTGCAATTTAAAACTACATTTCAGAGCTGTCAGGATGTTTTATTTCATGGCTTTCTAGACTTAATTAGTCTCGGAACAATTGGCAAAGTCTATTTTTGATATCTCTATCAAACCTCCAAGGCGGAACATTGTCTTTCTCTACTCTCTCTTGCTCGTGAGGATAGGAGGGGAGAGCAGGACTTGCTATAGTAAAGAGGGTTTTTCCAGACATCCGTCTGCCATCTTTTAAGTTTGTCTTGTCCTTACTCTGTGATCAGGTTGGTATGCACTGTTATCAGTAATTCAAACAGGTGTTAGGCTGCAATGGCTTTGCAACTGTGGTAGCTAATGCACACAAAAAAATACATACAGTATATATATCTTTATTTTGAAGGCCAGTAATGACAAGACACTGTGAGCAGCAAAAGTAGTAGGATTCAGCAGAGAGAAAGAAATGAGAATAGAAACGCACAAATAAAAAACACAAATAAGCATCAAAAACTGTAGCAATAACACAACCCATAAAACAGTAATACAGACATTTATGGATTTACTTGCGGTTGTTTCTCATAGATGTTACTAATAGTCTTGATTGGTTACTAAAATAAGGATGACTAAATATACTAATACTAATATACAGTATGTCAAACATGTAAGTATATGTAAATGCATACATTTATTCTCTCTCTCCATATATATAGTATATTTACTGAAAAATGTATAAACACAGTCAATATGTAGGCCTATATGGTATGAAATAGTGGAACCGTTATGAAAATCTGAATGCAAATATAACAAATAATAGGTAAATAATTGAAAGCTCACCTCAAATAATTGTGTTTGTGTGTGTGTGTGTGTTTGTGTGTGTTTGTGTGTGTCATCCATTAGTCATACCTTAAACACGGATGCGCGTGACAAAGAGGTCGGCATTCCTTTCACCCCCAGTAGACATTACTATCTAGACAAGTGGTGCATGTGAAGGTATTGATGTGCCTCATATCCTGGTGGAGGATGACGTTGATAGATGCATGACAATTGTGTTTTCCATTCACCCACACCATTTCTCTCCGTGGAACTCACTACAGAGCCACTGTGACAAGTGCATGACTCCCGCATGAATTATGGATCACCCCAGGGTGCCAGCACTGGGCCGACAGCTGATAGGCCCCCTGGCCCGCTGTGTGTATCGGCCCCACACTCCGTACAGATTCACTTCCAGTCTGAACTGACGATGGAGAGCCCTTCCAAATACGAAGTTATGGTCACGGTCTTCAGGATGTGGTTGTCATTTGGGCCAAATGGTGCATAAAGATGGGAGACTCCTGGTTTGGTGCACTTTTTGACGTGGGTTCTTTGATGCCCGTTTCACAAAGTGCAACGCCTCCAAACATCCGCACGCATTCTTGCCAGGTCAGATAAAGGAAGAGGTTGGGCGAATGTTAACTAAACAGCGGGGTGAGCTCTGATGGCCAGGTTACCGCCATCTTTACGCGCCACATCCTTTCAGCTAATGTCCCTCTCATATTGTCATATTGTCGTCGGGGTTTATTTTGTATTATCCTCACATTAGTCCCTGGGAGCTGTTTGACATTTCCTTGACAGTTATCAATACATAGCTCCTCATGTATACTTATAGTTTCCCTTGCTGCTGCCTAAGCAGTCTCCTATATTTTCCGAGACCCTTTTCCACGAACTGTCCGTCAGACAAATGACTTTGAGTGAACGTAATGAAGGACGCCACTGAATTGTTTGAATGTTCTCACCATGCTTACGAAACACTGTGGATCAGGGCTCCTGGCCCGGACCCAAACCATTACGCCAATCACTTGAACGGTCACGAGGCAAAGTATTGGCAACAGCTCAGAGCGAAATGCCACTTACTTTAAAGTGCCACCACAGTCACACAATGCAGAGACTCTGCTAGCTGTGTTTGTAGTGTTTTACGG
>OMOT01069525.1:0-13100 GCA_900312575.1 Acanthochaenus luetkenii | reverse complement strand
CAAGCAGCGGGTGTGGGAGGAGTTCAGAGAAGTCATGGAGAAGGACTTTAGGTCTGCATCCAGGCGCTTCTGGAAAGCCGTTCGGCACCTCAGGAGGGGAAAGCTGTGTACAGCAAGGATGGGACGCTGCTGACCTCAACTGGGGATGTAATCGGGCGGTGGAAGGAACTCCTGAACCCGACTCTATGGTAGAGGCAGAGCTGGAGGATGATGGATGATCATCATCAATTACCCTGGCGGAAGTCACTAAGGCAGTCAAACATCTCCATAGTGGCAAAGCCCCAGGGATTGATGAGATCCGTCCAGAAATGCTGAAGGCTCTGGGTGTTGAGGGGCTGTCATGGATGACACATCTTTTCAACATTGCGTGGAAGTCCGGGACAGTACCAAAGGAGTGGCAGACCGTTGTGGTGGTTCCCCTGTTCAAAAAGGGGGACCAGAGGGTGTGTGCCAACTACAGGGGCATTACATTGCTCAGCCTCCCCGGGAAAGTGTACTCCAAGGTGCTGGAAAGGAGGGTCCGACCGATAGTCCCCTTCGTGTCCCCCCTGGGATTTCCGCCTATAACTGTATGTGTGTGTCAGAGCACAGCCCTGTCCCTCGTGCAGAAAGAGAGAGACAGAGAGAGATAGAGACATTGGCAAACAAGATTATGTTCGCAACGTTTAAATTCCTTGAAAAACACATTCGCCACAATATAAATCTCATTCCATAATGTCTCGAGTACCTACCGATAACAGAACCGATAACAGAACAGATAACGTCGTATCTTATCAATAAACCCGGTTCCCGTTTAGAACCGGGTTTCGGGGGCATCCCTATTCACAACTGCCAAAAAAGTTGAGAACCACTGATTTTGTGTGTGTGTGTGTTAACGTTTGGCCTTCTTAGCACTAGTTGCTTGCAAAAGTAGGACAGTGTGCGTACCCACTCTGTTGACTTTGATACAGCATGCTTAGCAGACCAAACCATTTTTCCAAAACTGGGTAAACATATATTGTTGACATATTACCCTATAATATACCATTAGGAAAAAAATGTGTGTAAATAAATAAATAATAAATTATATCTAAATGACAGAAGAAAAAAAGAAAAAAAATCTCAAGCTGTCATAAATAAATAAGTTGACCTTACTACCAATATGTATAGCATATGGTAGCAATAAGCCCTTTGGTCCAAGGTGCTGCCTTCATATGCTTCTCGTAAGCTCCTACTTCCGATCACCAAAGTCATAAATCTGACTTTTAAGTGCATTCAAGTACTTTTGGACGGATCTAATAACAAAATGTACCTTGTAACAACAGCAGCATTTTAATGGCAGTTGTTTCATTTTAGAAACCCAGCAGCACAGAGCTGTATGCTGCTGCGGCAGAATAAAGAGGAGAAAATGCACATCAGGAATGTAATTGATGATTATCTTGGCAAGAATAGATGGGATTATGTTCCCCAGGTAGGGTTATTGTAATTAGGCTTTTACTTGATCTATTTGTTATTGTAGTCCCAACTTTAGTGACATATCAGTGCTTTCCACATCAAATCTAACATTCATTTCGGCCTCAATTATCTGCTGTCTTTTCTTTTTAGCATAGGTCGTCTGACAATTATTGCACTGTCTGGGGAGGGCACCTCCATCATCTGTAGATAAATAAGGCACATGTTGCTTTACTTTCTGATTGCCAAAGAGCGTACAATTTCATTTTTGGCTTTGAAAGTGAAGAGGGGCTGACGTGGAAGTCTTTCATGAGTCCTTTTCTAATCTAACTGGTATAAACCCACCAATAAGGTGAAGGCAGAAATTAAAGTCTATCTAGAGCTAAATCCTGCAAGCTGTTGATATGATTGACCATTCTAACAACTGTGGGTAAGAAATATATCCGTGTGCCAACCGGGATTGAACATGGAAACTATTTAATTTGAACTGGAGCAAACTAACAGGCTCAATGCGCAGTGACATTTGCACCTGGGAACGTCTGACCATTTTACATCGTTTTCGTCAAGCTTTCCGATAGCACCTGTATGCAGCATTGAGCACAGATGTCAGTCTTTATTGTATAGGCTTAATTTATATTGTCTGTATGTTTTTATGTGTTGGCAGACAACACGCCACAGTTGGACGACCTGGCAGGTAAGTGTATGGTTTTTAAACGAGTGGATGTTTTTATTTTATTTACAGTATTTATTTGATTTTATTTTATTTTTCATAGAAAGATCACTGTAATATCCCTAAAATATTTCTGCTGGGACTTAGAGCCTATAGTGTATCTGTAATGAGTTTATAATGACCTTATCATACTTTATTGTTGTTATTTATTGTATTTAAAAAAAAAAATATACGATCACTGTATAGGAACTTAGTATCCTTTTAAAATTAATATAATAGGATTCATGTTTGTTCATGTGTGTGGATGTTTCAGTTGTGAATTTGCTTGTCTTTAGTTATCAGACTATTGTAATGCACTGGTTTGATTTTTGTGTTCAGAATGCCTTCGTGGATATTTGTCACAAGTGCTTCCTGCAGCTTCTGCATGCAGTCCCTAAGGCGTCTGGTGATACTCTCCTCTCCGTGCACTTTGATATCTGGTTACTCTGAAAGAGAGCATGACTTGATGTCCAAATGTCCTCTTATTGATGGGTAAACTAATTCAATGTGTCTTCTGTATAGTCAGAGGATTAACTCTCAGTAGCCTAATGGTTCTGGGCCTGTTTTTGTTTTTGTTTCTGGTTTATGCGTTTTATATCCCAGACAAGTAGTCAAAAGTAAGCGTATTTCTGTCATTATTCATGAAAATAGAGCAATTACCTACACAAGAGTTGCAGTAATGGTGATGCCCTCATGAAATTGGATTAAAATGCGTCTCCATCCCTTCTCACTTTCCTCAATCCCCCTCTCTCTACCTGTCAGTCATAACGACCTAGCTCTAAAGCTGAGGATCCTGCATAACAATGGCCTGAGCCAAATTGACCTTCGTAACGTCAGCAAAGTGGCCACCGACATCAGCCGTCTCCAAGCAGGCCGCGTTCAGGCTCAGGTACTGTAACTCCACCTTCACGCCCGACAGCAGTGTAATCTAAAGAGTGCATCGGTTCAGAGAGAACGCTAACAAAAGCACACATTGGCTTTGTTTCAACTGTTTGAACATTGACCAGTGAATCCCATTTGGGTGGGATTGCTCGTGTTCTGTTCGTCACTCAGTTGTGGCTCAAAACCGCCATGACGTGAGTTGAGAAAGGCGTCAAATGTGTGTACTCCTGGAACTGAAAGACACTTTGGATAAAAGCGTCCACCAAGTACAGTGTATGTTGTGTTAAGGACAAAGCCAGAATGACAGTCGCCTCAGTTGCCGGCCACTCTATTTCCCCTCGCTTCTGTAACCCAAATGACGCTCCCCCTCGCTTGTGTGATTTCACCGTCCCATTGTCAGATGTTTGCAGTCTACGATGTCGTGAGGCTAACCCTGGAACAAATAGACGTGATCAGACGAATGTGCACTGAGTACCAAGACCTGGAGCTGGTCACATCTGCCCCCAGGGTACAGAGATGCAACAGTCATGGCCCATTCATCTTGCTTTAGATATTTTTTAGATATTTGTAATCATGATTCACTGTACATTCTGTTGTTTCTGTCAAATATGTAGTATAGTAGAACCACGTTCATAATGCTTTTGTTACGAATCTATATTCTCCAATATGTGTCATTCACAATGCTTTGTGTTTGAAGTCGATATTTGAAAGAAAAGATGACATTTAGAATGATGTCAAGAGGTTTGTTTCAAAATGTGACGCACACTCTCACACACCAAAAAAAAAGAAGCAAATTGTGGTACTTTTTAAAATATGATAGGAAACTGAAGTCCTTGGTTGACAAAATATAACACTTTTACATACTGTATCCTGTATGTGGTAGAAATATTGAATCACAAACTTAAGGTAATAACTTCCAACCCCCCAAAAATTGATATATATATTTCAGTGCTCACCAGGAGATTTATGGTCTCTTCAGTGGCTCCTGTGTGTGTGTGTGTGTTTGGGGGCATACACGTGTGTCAGGTGCTGCAGGAGTGAAGAACTCTGAGTTGAGGCATAAGATGTGTTGAGGGAGGCCACTCCATTGACAGCAGCCTGCCTGCCCTGCTTATGTTTTACCAGCTTGGGGTTCGCTCCTTGGCCCTCACACATACCTGCAATACACCCTGGTAAAGGCTACATTCATATATTTTAAATGCTTTATTTAGAATCCATTACATGTATCCAGAATGTTACATAATAATTAATATTACAGAGGTTGAACCTATGTTAAGGACTAAGAGATAAAGAGTTAAAATCTGACTGATTTAATGATCAAACACACACACACACACAGGCACTGGGGTTTCCCTGGCTTTTAGGGAGGCTTAGGTGGCAACGTCACTAGTGTAATTGGTTTAGTGTACTAAGTGTCTATTGTATTATTAGAAGCCTCAGTACTTTGGTCTGTCCATAGATTTTGGCTGACCTTTCGGGGAATGTACAGGGACAAGCACATACACAGCATGTTCAAGATGCAGAGTTTTATTTGAAATGAGACATCCACCATCCTACCATGTCTAAATTATTGCTGGCATGAAGGTATAACCTTCTGTTCAAGTTATTGGCTTCTTACTAAATCGCAACCTTTTAGAGTTAATCCTCTGTGTGTTTTTAAATATTGGCCAGCAAACACGCAGTAATAGTTACTTTCCCTAAAATTGATATATTGTGTTTGGGAGTGAAACCCTTCAACTGCTCATTCTGTGAAATCTTCTTTTTACAGCGGTGCTGCCAAATTGGACTCTTAACATGTTGTTGTATGCTGTCGCAATGCCGTCATATAAATAAGTTTGACATCACAAACATTTTCATGATGCATTTTCCTGTTCACTTGGCTCACTCAAGACAAGCATGTGGGACTTCCTAGGCTGCTGTCTGTGTGAGTGTATTCATGTGTGTACGTGTAACTATCTCCTCACTACTGTTGAATTGCCTTCCTCCCTGCCAATGAGACTGTAATCTGCTGGTTTAATGGTGTTTGAATGTGTCTTCCAGGCGGTGGTGGAGGAGATGAACAGACTGGAGGTGAGAGCGGACCTCTCCCACAGCTCTTGGGACACAGCCTGGGCCGTGCTGAAGCTCTCCAAGGCTCCTGTTGTTTTCAGCCATTCGTCCTCCTACTCCATCTGTAACCGCGGACACAATGTCCCCGACTGGCTGCTGCAAGAACTGGTGAGAAAACCGATTGACTGATTGGCTTAATGGTTCGCTTGGTTGCTTGCTTGATTGATCGATTGACTTTATTTGTGAAATGTATGATTTTGTTTAGATCTAAGCATTTGGCTTATTACAACCCGGGCTTTAAACAAGATGGCAGCAATGAGGCTTGGCCCGGTACTTGGTCTGCTGCTCTGCCTTGCACTGATGTCTTTGGGACTATCTGCCAACATTCCAGAGAATATACTGGATGTAAACAACACTGGATCGCCACCCTGGGGAAATTCACAGAAAGAGCAGGAACCTGAAAGGCACTTTACCTTTTGCATCTTGAATTTAATCATTAGACTTCAGTTTGTTGCTGAACATATCATATCTGTGCTGACATCATCTGTACAACAATCATATAAATTTAAGGATAATAAATGCAACAGATATATAGATCTGCTGAGATTGCATTTGAAGTTTTAAGTTGAAATCTGATCTTTTTAAACGTTTAAAAGTTTCTCCTGGGTTTTGTTGGCTTGCAATTACACGCAGGAGCTGCCTAGTACAACCACGTCGTCTATTGTTGGCCAGAGAGATATTTCACTGGAACAGTTTGAGGTTAGGTTACTGTAGGTCAGGGTTAGGTAATGCTTGGTTATTTTAGATTAGGTAACGTAAGGATAGGATGGATTGCACGGCAGTGCATAATGTAGCATTATTCTATTTCGCTTATTTGAATGTCACACAGAATCATCAATTGGTGCAATACCAATTTTGAATATAAAAAAAAGCTTAAACAACACAATATGTGGAGGAGTTTATGACCAGAATTTTTATATTACAGCATAACAAACTTCTATGGAAATGTATAAACCATATTGGGTATTTTAGCATGATCGGTTTTGCCTTTAATTGAAAAATGCCTTTTCTTTTTTTGTTTCCATAACTGAAATGAAATATTTCACTTAAAACAGCTAAAACAGTGCGACGACTTGCCTTGTTAATGTTTTATTGAGTCATATAAAACACTGTTGGCCTGTACACATAATTTATCTAAAAGAAAAGGAACACGTTTGTTCGCTACGCTGTATGGTGCCCTGGAAAGTATTTATCAAGCCTGTCAGCACAAATATTGTACAAATGTAACAGTTCAGAAATGATTCATGTACACACTTTTCTCTTATCAACAATACAAATATCTGTCCATTACAAAACAATCATAAGTTATAACTAAAAACTAAAAAAAATAGTTTTATGATTTGGCATCCATATTTACAAACTGGATTCTGTGCCACCTAGAGCACAACCCAACTTAAACCTTTTGTTCATTATATCACATGTTCTCCTATGTAATTGGGGAAATGCTGGCAAATATAGACAACAAAATAAATATAGGTTTTTTCCACTATCAAAGAGCAGTTTTAGGTTCAAATTTAGCACACTCTGTGAAAGCTGTTGTAACATATGTACTACTCAACATTGTTATAACTGGCAAGTTGTCAACTATATGTTTATTATTACATATAAAGATGTATTTTTTTGTAAGCCACAAACAAGAAATACTAACATGAAAATTGTGTGCGACAGTTTGATACACAAAATGTAGATTTTTGAGAGAGAAAAATATGTATATGTACCCCAGTGTGTGCCAATATTCTACAATAACAAAATAAACTTTATTTCATGCAATACTTCATAATAAAAGTGTCAATATCAGGAGTCTCTACCCTGGACTGTGTGGAAGCTGAGCTGGTGCTGCCCCCTGTGGCCAGGGGTGGAATGTGTCTTGTTGAGGCGGAGTTGTGACCTCTATAGCAGCTCTGAATTGTTGGTCAAGAGTAGATAGTGATGACTTCCCGACCTCCCCCTCTCACCAGCAGCACTCTCTCCAAGCCCTCAGTCAACACCTCCAGAAACTCCATATCTGAGGCAGAGGTTAAGGAAGCAGGCCTATCACTAACCAAATGACAGTATAGAGGGCTTTCAGGCGATGTAACACACACACACTCTGGCGGAAGTCAACACGTGGGTAACAGTGGCTATGAACAGCTGATTGTTGGTCGTCTCTAGACATGGTTAATTACCTCCTACAACAGAGTTGGACAGCAAAGTGTACATGGCTTCTCACAAAAAGGCATATATCTTGCGAACAGATTCAGGTAACACCACACAACACTTGGTGGAAAGGTTGGTCATGGGGCGAGGAACTGATTAACTGGGCAGGGGAGGGGGGCGGAGTCTGTTTGTCTTCCAGTTTTTCTTTCTTACCTACCGCTAGCTAACAATACCAAAAATCTACTGTCAAGCTGACATTTATCAGGAGTGCTCTGGAGTGGAGGCTAGGGCTAAAGAACAGTCTTCGTGTCACAGTGACCTACGTTTGGAAACAAATCTACATTGTCAGACTATTCATTTGTACTTTTATCGTTGCTAAATGGATACACCCACACACCAATAATAATAATCATTTTTACACATCTATCTTTCTAGCCTGATTGTTATATAGGCTAATTAGCCATTTCTCTAATGGACCTCCATGATAGCGCCAGACATGGGTTAGGGTTAGGAGATTTGTGACTCAATTACCAAGCCTCTATTCAACAACAATGGTGCCAGAACCCTTGTGTTTGGTCATATTGGCAAAGGATACAGTTTTCATCTCCGTCTGTGTTCCGAGGTGGCCCTGGCATGTTAAGCAGCACTAATCGAGCGTCATGGGACTTGTTGACTATTACCTCATTCAGCTTCACAGCTGTATGCATTCGCCGCACATTGGACTGGTCCCTAGAGGGCAGCAAGAGGAACAGTCAAAGAGAGGGAGGGATAGATCCTAATGAGAACTTTTGGGGGGAAGTTTGCAAGGGCAAATTCGAAGCATGCTTTCAAAGCCACTGTCTGAAACAGAGAAACCTACAGACAGGAGAGAGAAGTGTGAGGTTTTGCATGAATCTGGGTTTCACTGGTTGGACGCAGGACACAAGGGAACATGCTGAACAGAGCAGAAGCCGACTCACGGTTTGAGGCTGATGAGTTCTCGGAAGTTCTCTGGTGGTTTGTTCCTGTTCCTCCTCTCAGCCTCACTCTTCTCCCTGGTCCAAGTCATCTGGACCTTCTCTGGAGGAGGCTCCAGCACCTCCTCTTCCTCATCAGAGTACAGACTGCCCATACGTACCAAGGAGTGTCTGTCCTTAACCAGCTGGGCCTGCAGTGAATGTGATGAGACTGCATTTTCTATACATTTTAACCCTTGAATAAGCTAAATTCCTGAATTGCACCACTACAAGCAACCAATACTAAATAATGCAAAAGTCAAAAGATGGACATACAGTAGTATTGCTCAAGGACCCTGGTAATTTATAACTGTTGTGAGTTTGTCAGTGATTTTAATCCTGAATAAATCTGACTTGTGCATAATTTGTAGTGATTTATACACTCCACCATAAATTGCCTAGTAGTCAACTATTTTTGTCACCAAAAAAATTATAACCTAGTGTGAATCTACAGCCCAGTAATTTGGATTACATAACTGATTTTGCGGTAAGTTTAGAGGAAGACTACTGGTTTGTGTAGATGACAGTAGCTTAACACTAACATAACATCAAATTGCAATTTGTTGAACACCGTGTATAATTTTACTCTTGACAGCTCCTGGCGTTCAACATTATGAAATCTTCTGAGGTGCAATGATATGAGTAATTAGACGTGTTAGAACAGTTTGCATCTTTACACATCAAGGATTTTATTGAATAAGTCAGATCTGTGGTTGTGCCAGATTGAATATCATAAGTCTAACTTGTATGAATGCACCCCTGGCAAACAGCATTTGGAGTAATTATCAATTGCATGAGGTCCCCACGTCAAACTATTACAATACAAACACAATATATTGGACAATAGTGTTTCCAAAAACAAATACACAAACATACCTCCCTGTCTCTCTCTGCACTGGACAGCCTCATTTGCCTCAACATCTGGGACCTCTGCTCCATCATTAGGGTCCGCTCATAGGTGTATGCTGAGATGTCACTGTCATGCTGAAACCCCAACATCATGTTTAATGATTCATTTAACTGCAAAACAAGCTTCTGTTAACATGAACAAATGGACCATAAAAGTAAAGGAATTACAGAAAGTTAAAGTGTTTGTTTTTCTGTATGATGGCTGAGTTTCCTCCTGCTTCCACTACTGGGCAAGACAGGGCAAACAGTTGCTTGCTTGTTAATCAATTTATTAAATGTGGGTTTTTTCTTTGTTTTGGCACCTTGTAGCAAATAAACATGACTGTTCAGTTAGGATATAGTCTTTTCAGTTGCAGCTTCCTGTCTTCTCACCATCTCTACCACTTCAACCTCAGCCTCTATTCTCAGCTGGTAAAGGAATGTAGCCAGATCCTTCTTCATCTGGATGCTGTTGTCATCCATCTGGGCCACGGTGAAGATGCGCATCTTGCACTTCCTCCAAACCTGAAACACAATCAAGTTTAATACCATGTGTAAACCTTCAGTTTGTCATTGCGTTCATAGAAACCTTTTAAAAATAAAGCCCAAATGTATATAAATACAATCACATACATGAAATATAGAAAGAGTAGCAATAATGTTGCACAAGCCAGAAAACGAATTTTTTTTAAGTTAATGTCAGTATCACTTTTTCATGATAATATTGATGGGTATCTAAGGATAAGTTTAAAGGATACGTTCGATATTGTGGTCCTTAGACCCTATTTGCAGATTATTTGCAGACTTTCATTACACAAATAGGGTTCTAATTAGCTAGTAGCTAAGTCTAGCTACATAGCCCAACATTAAATGGCATAGAATTATTATTATTTTGAGGACAGCAGTGGACAACGGGTATTACAAAAATATATACAGAAAATGTGCTTCAAAACCTAAATTTTACCATGAAATCACATACCTACAGTTTCCCATTTAAACTGTTAGCCTCATTGTAAACAGTCAGGTAGAACCTTATAGAAACCAAAACCCAGATACAGAATTGTAAGGTTGTATTTCTGTTTGGGCCCTGTTAAAAAAAAGAAAATATCTAATTGCCCAAGGATTTTGATATTTTGTATTCAAAGTACCATGGGGGTGGAGGCCTTGTTGAGCTATAAACATAGATTTGACGTAACAGTTTTGCCAGCTGGAATGTAAAAACGTTGATGCTCAATATCTCAGAACTACACGCTGCCTAGATATAACCTCATAATTCCAAGCTCACAAGTATGTAACTTAAGTTCTTGTTTAACAAGAACAGGTGCAAGAGGAGGTGCAAGAACAACACACGTTTAACACACTGAATCCAATATAAGTTAGAGATTGTAAACGATGAACTGATGAAATAGCATTTTGGAATAAAACTGTACAAAACATTAACTCTGTCCTCTCACTTTATGCTGTTTGAGCAAGAAAGGCAGCAGCATTAGCATTCCCCCATCATGGACGATCCACCACACGTCGACATTGCCATCTGTGAAGCGTTCATGGTTACTGGGATAGAAGGACACGTTTTTGGGCACCATCAGGGCAAGGTGGGCAGCTGTGGTGCAGCGTACTGTGTCTGGGTAGAGATGGACACATGGAGGCAGAGACAATCACTTTTGACAGTTCACTTTCCAATTTGAATTGAGCTATACATACATGAAATAACTATGTGTAGAGCATGTTGCACCAGAGGAGCAAAGGAGAAGTGGAGTGCCAACATATAGTTCTTTCTGTACATGCCGGTTGAAAACCATTACAGAATATATTTGACTATTCAAATGTCAGGTATAGTCACACAGGCTATTAGAGAGATTGATTTACTTGTCCCATGATACCTAAAAATATAGGTATATTTTACCCTAGTGTTTGAAACATTACAAACATTTATTTCACAGCTTCAAAATACATATACATACAAAACATAGGTTTCAGCCCTTGTATCAAAAGCTCACACAAGACATTTCAGAGTGAAAAATTAGGTAGTTATTCCAATAAATACTATGTAATCAAAGCCAGTAATTGGGTAGCAGTATTTCAACAGCGGTGCCATCATTGATTTGGCTTTTTTTAAACAAGTCCCATGTTATGTGGACAGTATTACAGTGAGCATACTTACTGATAAAAGTCTTCCATGCGCGAGGGTCCTCACTCTGTCTCCAGCCGTACGGCCAGCCCATCACCACTGTGTTGTGCTTCATGCCTCCCAGGCCGCAGGACTGGATCAGATGGGCAATGCCCTCCCGTACCTTAGATGCCACCACCACCTGGCAGAAACCCTTCACCCGCTCAATCTCCATCATGTTCTTAATGGCCTGGCAGGAAGAAGAAGGTACATCAAAACCAGTTAAGTAGTGACAAGAGAAAAGGTGAGTAGACTGAACTTCAATCCATGATCACAATAAGGCGAACAGTATATAAACAATGACGTTTACAGATGGGTTTTTATTTGATTTGATCAAAAAGGCCCTGTTTCTTTGTTTAATCAGTCTGATACTACTTATCATAATGCATGCTTTGAATTTAGATCATAGAGTTGTATGGCTTTTACATTTGGGCAGAATATGTTCTACAGGTGAAAATGTGGGTAAACTGAATGAATATAGGTTTGCCCTCCACTACCTCCCTGGATAGGCCTATAACAAAAGCTTTAAATGATAACTCCTGATATACATACTCTGGCATGAATGTAGGCTTTGAGCCAAGTTCACCTAGAAATGGTTTCTGGATGTTTTGCGTTTCAGGTCTTTTCACTAGCCATGCCCTTTGATTACAATTAAAACTGCTAACAAGCTAAATCAAAATTCAACATCACACAGTGATGCATGTTTCAGCTTCATTACAAGGGGTGTTCATTTGTTATAGTGAGGTGTGACACAGCGCAGCTACTGCATAGTACAATAGAGAACTGTATAGTACAGTATCCCTTTCCAGTATCTACCTGTTCAGCTGCTTGCGTCTCCCCATAGCTGTCCAGGAAGTTGCCCTGGATGACAGAGCCCACTATGGTCAGACCCTTCCCTGCCTTCAGCTGCGAGGCAAAGGTCAGCAGCCGGGGATATTTCACATGAAGGTCCTCATCCAGCTTCAACAGCACCAACAGCTGAGGTCTGTAGTGCACAGAAAAAAGGCCCAATTCAAAACTGCACTTTGGCACTCCCTGTTGATAGACCCCGTCATTGAGAGAGAACATTTTCAGAAAATGTCAACTGGATGCCACAGACATGAGTGGATGCTTGTGGTTGTGTATCAAAAGAAGGTAACTGCTGGTAAATCCCTCTCACATGGTGCGCTCTGTTGCAGTGCAATGTACCTGGACTGGAGTGATCTACTGTGTAGGTTGCATAGCAACAGCACCAGAGTCTGAACTTTTGTTAGCAGAATAAAAATGTTCAGGGTTAACTCAAAGTTGTACTGCAAACTAGGCTTGTCACGGTACTCGGTACTTCGGTACTAACTCGGTACCTACATTGCTGCGGTACCTACGGTACCAGTTTTCCCATGGCACCGAAAGTACCGAAGGTACCGTATTTTCTATTTAATTTGCCACGGAACCGTGTTTCTTATTTTCAGCATTAAAAACAAAATCCTTCCGCACATGACCTGGCTACGATTTGTATTCGTCCGCCTGCTCCGCTGTTGCGAGGTAAACAAATACACGTGGAGAGCTGACGAAGAGAAGATAAGCATGGCCACAGAGAGAACACCAGGAGCGGCTGCTCCAACTCAACCACTGTTAGCTAGCTGGCTACCTAACGTTATATTCAATGTTAGCAATCGGAGACGGCAGTGGGCTGGTAGAACGTTAGCTAGCTAGCTAGCATTGTAGCAGCCATGTAATAGCCGTGTCCGATGTGATTCCATAGCATGTGTGTCACATTAGCAGTGGTGTTGCTGGCTCATTA
>OMOT01069510.1:0-10369 GCA_900312575.1 Acanthochaenus luetkenii | reverse complement strand
GTGATTTAACTCAGTCCAGAAAACTCAAAATTAATGTCTATCATCCAATATTGTTTTTACTACATCATAACTAACTTATTATGCATTTATAACCATACAATCCTATTTTAATTACATTTTAAGTTCAAGTTGAATATCAGTGTCCATTTTTGTGAGAAAGGTTGAGTTCCCGTGGGGTGCCAGAGGGATTGGGAGAACAGGTGCATGTTGCAAAAAGTAATTGTTCCCGTGGAGGAAAGATGTGGGGGTGGGGTGTCTAAAAATCAAAGATGAATCTTGACTGACCCAAATTTGACCCACAACATTTAAATGCACTGCTGGGTCTTCCCAGACCCGAACACCAAATTATACACTTTTTTTTTAGAGACCTTCAGAATTTCAAAATCAGTTGTGTAGTGTTTATATAGCTATTGTGAAGGATATCATGAAGCCTCGTTCCAATGAAAAAAACTAGAGGGTAGTTTTTATATAATTTAAACTTGAAACGGGTCACGGGAGACCCGAACACAACATAAGAGTTAAGAGTGTTTCATTCTGTGAAGTGAGAGGAGCCATCTTTCCCATGTGTGTTTTTCTACATGCAGAGAAAGTCGGTGTTTAGCGGTCGGTAGAGCTAATGAAGCCAGACAGCCCAGTGAAATGTACCATGCTTTACACTTTCCTTATACTATTGGTGTTCTTTGCACTACTGTCACGGAAGTAATAAATGTCCTGCCAAGAGAGAGAAAAACGTCTTTTGACTCCTTTTATATCCAGATAATAGACTAAGCTACATGTTACCACACTAGCCAGATCTGGAGGAGGTAACAGTGCAGAAAAATAATAACCCGGGCAGCTCTGTGTGTGTGTGTGTGTGTGTGTGTGTGAGAGAGAGAGAGAGAGAGACCGACCCCTAAGTAGAACTTGATAATCCAAAATCGTGTTGATTTCTCTCCCCATAGACATACATGGCATGGCGAAACAGGTCTCAAAGTCACTCTTTTAGCACACAAACGAATGAGAACAAAGCGGTTTCTGCAAATGTATAAAAAAACTAAACCCAATAAAAAAAATTGTGGGAAATAAAAATGTCAACTTTGTATTAATTTTACTATTTAAATTAGGAAGAAGAACGTCCCTTCGCTTGCATGAGTTGAGAGACCGTTTACCTTTACCAATATTGTAAACACATTTAAAAAGTTTGTTATTTTATACATTGGCAGAATCTGCTTTGTTCTCATTTGTTTGTAAACTTTGAGACCTGTTAATCCATGCCATGTATGTGTCTGGGGAGAGAAATAAACACTATTTTGTATTAAGTTCTACTCTCCGGAGTAACTATTGAAGATATCTCACCAATATTTAGACTCATCATGGCAAGGTAACTACACAACCCAAACTTCTACCAAACTTTAATGATGCTTTAATGACAATAGTACAAGGTAGAGAAACTAGAACGATATTGAAATGCATAAATGACAAGTAAGGAATATAAAATAAACCAAGATATTACATACAGTTCCTTATGTACTCTTGAGCAGACACTGTTTTTGAAGTGTATTTTAGGAAGCAGGATTGAATGTTGAAAATGGTTTTGTGTTTTGGCTATGAATCTGTGAAGCTAAACTTGAATATTTGGTTATGGAATATCAGTCATACATACTGAATTGCTAATTATTGAACACATTCAAATTGTTTCAGGGTAGTTGATTCATGAAGTGAAGTTATTTGGTTAAATATGTAATCCTGCTTTGTTGAACATGTCGCCTCGGTAGTGACAGCAGTGGAGAAATCCTGAACAACAACTGTGTGATGGAGTATCACCAGGCCACCGGCACCCTCAGTGCACACTTCAGGAACATGGTAAGATCTTTTTGTGTTTAAAGATTAAATTTGATGAAAGGGGAATGTTTACGTTGTGTTATTAATAGAGTTAAAGCGATACAATATTGGCTTTTATTAAAAATCAGATATGATCCAATCAGTGCCGTCCACCCCCGATGTGGATATAATAATTTGTTTGATTATATATTCATTGTATAATACTACACTGGTTGTCTATGGGAAGCCCTTAACCTTAATTTATTCTAATGAGACATGAATGAGTTATTATTATCATCCTGTTTCAGTGGAGAGTTTTAGTGTCTCATGATGGTCTAAATGCTGTATCAGAGACTTTTCCACCCTGGCAAGAATAACATTCTGGGGGAAACACGGAATACTTGTAATTTTTTGTCATGAAACTGGTCAAATAGCAGCTTCCATCCCCCAAAATGTATCGGCTTTCAAAAACCCATTTCACTTCAACCCTAGTTATTCATTACATTGTATGTATTTTTTCATGTATTGGTGTTTGTTATTCTTCTCCGTTGTTTTAATTCAGTGTGCATGATGTAATGCGTTCAAATATCATATTGTGCATTTATTTGCATTATATCTGTTAGTTGTAATGTTATTATTTGTTGTAGACCCTAGGAAGAATAGCTGTTACTTTGGTACTAACTAATGGCAATCGCAGTAAATGATAAACACACATCAAGTATACAATTACTTAAAACGAGAATGATTCAACAGAGGCCTGAGTGGTTCTCTTGTATGTAGTAGAGGGTAGATGTAATTTGCTTTCTCAAGTGTGTGTGTGTGTGTGTGTACACAGTCACTGAAGCGCATCAAGCGGTCGGACCGTCGAGGAGCAGAGTCGGTGACGGAGGAAAAATTCACTGTTCTGTTTGAGTCGCAGTTCAGCGTGGGGGGCAACGAGCTGGTCTTCCATGTCAAAGTAATTAGATGGGACAATTAACACTTTACATTTTAGCCATTTGACTGACGCTCTTACCTAGAGCATCTTATATAGTAAGTATCTCCACCATTATTATGATCTTGAGAAATGATCATAGGCAGAGTTTAATTGCAAAACTAGAGTTAAAGCTCTGGAGAATTTTTCCCCCCACACCCAGTCAAAAAAGTAAAACATTTAGTAAAATGTGTTTTTAGGATTGAATCGCATATTTTTTTTAGACCGTTTTTTTTACTAGATGCAGCTTGTGTTATGCCATCTGCATTAGGTCCATTCTATGAAATGAATATCCTTAATATATTTTATTTAAGGATAATTTTAGAAGTATATCAGATATTATTCAGTTATTATCATAACAAACTAAGTTATCTATAAGCTTGTCTTGCAAATGATTCCTAGCATTCAACGCTCATTTAACAATTGTATAGTTTCAATAATTCCTGAAAACTCTTTTCCCCTGAACATTTTTCTTTAAACTCTAGACATTATCATTGCCTGTGGTGGTGATCGTCCATGGCAGTCAAGACAACAATGCCACAGCAACAGTCCTGTGGGACAATGCTTTCGCCGAGCCGGTGAGTTGGCTGCTCCTGGAATGTCTGTTTGCATAATGGGTTTTCATATCTCACCATGTCAGGCGATGACTATATCAAATTCGATTTTCATATTATCTTACATACGCTGTAAGCTTGTCAGCTATTGGTAACAAAATGTGCTGTTAATGCGGCAGTCTGTTATTGAAGCGCCTCTGTTTTGATTCTCTACATTGAAGACATTTTCTATACTCTCAAATGGATTGAGTGAGATGTTGATGCAGTGTCTGTCATTAAAAAAAAATATCTAAAAGGTTTTACATTGATAATGCAAAATCTGATGTTACAGCAAACATATTTGTTAAAGTGGTAATCTGTGAGGTCCTTTTTCAAATTTGGTGACATCTTTGGTGCTAAGCGGTCGTTTTTGCACTACTTTTCTCGGAACACACAAGAGAGCTGAGCAAGGAGGCAAAGCTCTCGATCTACCTGTCAATCTTTGTTCCTACTCTCACCTATGGCCATGAGGGGTGGGTCATGACCGAAATAACAAAATCACAGATACAAGCGGCCAAAACGGGTTTTCTCAGGAGGCTGGCTGGCATCTCCCTTAAGGATAAGGCGAGAAGCTCAGTCATACGCGAGGGACTCAGAGTAGAGACGCTTCTCCCTTGCGTTGAAAGGAGCCAATTTTAGGTTGTTTGGGCATCTTTAAGGAATGCCGAATTGTCCCGGAAACTTCGTAAGTGGAGTTAAGAAGAAATGTCATCTTATCTTTTGCGTAAATGCGTTCCAGAACAAGGTCCATTGTATTTACATGGTACGTGACGTCCTCCCCAGTTTCATTCACCCTTTCTTTGCTCTTCAGGGCAGGGTGCCATTCATCGTGCCAGACAAGGTGCTGTGGCCTCAGCTCTGTGAGGCCCTGGACATGAAGTACAAGGCAGAGATGCACAGTGGGCGTGGCCTCTCAGAGGACAATCTGGTCTTCCTGGCACAGAAGGCCTTTACCAGCAGCAGTAACAACCCTGAGGACTACCGCACCATGACCATATCCTGGGCCCAGTTCAATCGGGTGAGGGCACCGCTCGACTAGTGTTGGAATTAGGGACGACCGATATGGGTTTGTGTTCAATACCGAGAATTTTGGCTTGAAACTGCTGATAGCTGATATTCTCTGCCAATATTCAATAGCTTTTAAGTATTCAGTGTTTCCCCCAGAATTGTATTCTTGTCAGGGTAGAAAAGCCTCTGAAACAGCATTTAGACTGAGACATGAAAACTCTCCATTGAAACCCAGGAGCTAATAATAATAATAGTAATAATAAATATAATGAGTCATACTGTTGTGGAATCTGATCAAAATGTCTATCAGTTCGGGTTAAGGATATCCCATAGACAACCAGTGTAGTACTGATCAGTTGTTCTGTAAATATGAAATCAAACAACCTGCATCATATCCGTCCATCCATTATTTTTGATATTGGCAAACATGTATTGGTCTAACAAATACTAAGCTAAAGTCTGAGGTGAAGAGAAGGAGACATTTTCAGAGTTAAGACATTAAGGGTGGTTTCACACCTGATAGTCCTTTTAGTCCGCTTCTTGGTTCGTACCAGATGCGAGAATTATACATTGTTTCAAAATCAGCAACCTCGTCCTCACCATCGATGGCTGCTCCATCTGCCCTTCCTCGGAGATAAGGAACCTGGGGGTCTTGCTGGACCCAACCCTCTCCTTTGAACCCCACATAAAGTCAGTTACCCGGTCTACCTTCTTGCATCTCAAAACCATCTCCCGTCTCCGCCCTTCACTCTCTGATACCTCTGCTGAAACATTAATACATGCATTTGTCACCCGCCCTGAATCGGCTACAATATGTCCAAAACTCAGCTGCCAGGATCCTCACCCGCACTAAACCCTGGCAGCACATCCCCCCCACCCAACTTCACTGGCTCCCCATAAAATACAGAATATCTTTCAAGGTCCTCCTTTCCTTTAAGGCACTCCATGGCCTGGCTCCATTCTACCTAACTGACCTACTCCACCCCTGCACGTAACCTCCGATCCTCGTCATACCCCGCACCAGGCGAAGCACACTTGGCGACCGAGCCTTTTCTGCAGCTGCACCCAAGCTTTCACCAGCCATCCGATGCTCTGATTCTCTCAATACATTCAAGACCAGACTCAAGACCCATCTGTTCAGACTGGCCTTCCGACAGCACGGCATGGGTCCTGAGTAACACTATTCCCAACATTTGCCACAATTTTTTACAATTACTTATCTGATCTTGACTCCGACTTTTATCTTTTGCATTGTTTTATTTTGTGCACAGTGTCCTTGAGTCTGAGGAAGGCGCTTTTAAATGTAATCTGTTGTTGTTATTATTATTGTTTCGTTTTTCAGCTGGTTCGGTTCCGTTTCACACCTATTATTTTTGCTCTGGTCCGAATCAGTTCATGTGAGAACGATCATGTCACTCATTGGTCAGATGTGTCTGAAGCAGGAGCAATAACGTAGTTCCTGAACTGCTCTCCAATTGGTCAGAATTTCCATGCGGGAAACTCGAAAGAAACTCCGGGAAGTAGACAAGATTTTGCCGTTCTTGTGTGTTGTCGAAAGTTGTGAGCTTCTATATTCATCCGACCAAATCTCTATGAAGCACTGCACCCCCTCACGACTTCACGTTTGTCCGCGATTACTCGTCATGTTCGCATGTTGTGAAATGCTCGTCTTCCTCACCCCTTAATGCACAGCGTAGCTGGCTACGGGAGCTTGTGTAGTCCAAAAATGTGCAGTGCTTTCTGCTGTTGGGTTGGACCGAAGCCGGATCACGTTCTCACCACAAACACACCACACCAGAGTCCGCTTGTTTGGTCCGCTTTTGGTGCGCACCTGAGTACGATTGTTGTGTTCTCACCTGCCCAAAAGAAGCGCACCAGGGGGGGAAACGTGGACTAAACGAGGCAGGTGAGAAACTGCCCTAAGATACAAGCCCCGGGCAGTAGTTTGGGAGAGAGGGGTATACCTTAACATTTTTTATTTTATTCTAACCATAACCCTAACCCATAGAAAACATCCAAATCAAGCCAATTAGTGAAACTAATATGCATGGGGCATTCAGGTGGCTCAGTAGGCTAACAACACACATGTGCACACATTGGTTTAAATCTGTCGTATAAGTCTCCTATATTTCTTGTCCCTCTCCCTCGTAGCCTCTGTAATACAGAAATGCCATTAACCAATTATCTCTAAAACAATGTTTGTTTGAACAGGAGAGCTTGCCTGGACGCAACTTCACCTTCTGGCAGTGGTTTGACGGAGTAGTGGAGCTCATGAAGAAACATCTCAAGCCCCACTGGAATGATGGGTAATGGCTGAAAAATTGTCATGCTGTTGTTTTTAAACTAGTTTGGCATTAAGCTGCCTCCCCAGCAAACATTTTAAAATCAAGATAAGATTAAAAAGTAGCATGTGAAAAATACAGACGAGGTGTCACATGGTGGTAGTGATTCGTTAGTATGAAATCTTCATACTCTTGGGCCTCAGTGGCACATGGGGGAGAACCACTGCTCAAAATGTCTACGATAGGAGTGAAGAACTAATATCTTTGTTGTTCTCGTATTCTTATATGTCACTGATCTTTAAAAAAAAACGAAACAACAACTCAGATTTACAATTCTGGTGCTTAACTCAATAAGTGATGCCATGTTTTTCTGCCTCCTGGAAAGAAAGTTCACTGTGCAAAACCTGGAGTTCTGTCTTTTGCTGATGCCATTAATGAACTAGTAGACTCATGTTACCCGACAAACGTATGTCATTTTGTGGAGCGCCTTATATAAGACCATGAGTGAATACATTTTTAGTGTGGGTGTCTCCAGTTACAATCAAACCTCTTATCCTGATAGCATTGGTGCCACACTCCCCATTGAGCATGGCACTAATAACCATTGAGCTATACTAGATAACACTCAACTCAAATATCAACATGGTGTCAAAGATGGAAAACGGTATGATAAATTGTGTTTGTACATGTGTGTATATTGTTCACAGAGCCATCCTGGGCTTTGTAAACAAGCAGCAGGCTCAGGACATGCTGCTGTCCAAACCCAACGGCACCTTCCTGCTGCGATTCAGTGACTCCGAGATTGGAGGCATCACCATTGCCTGGGTCGCAGAGAACCTCAACAAAGCAGGTAATGTACTGCTGTACTTAACCTAACGCTACATTCACACTGCCATTAGCGTCGTGTTGACCACTTTTGATACATCGTGGGCGGTGCTGGAGTTTACGACTCATTTTGATTAGGATAACATCCCATGGAGAAATATAGTTAACTATACATTGTCATTTTATTTTGTTGTGTATAGCTGTATTTTTTTATAAAATAAAATAACTTGTGCAACTTCATGTTAGCTTACACACTATTGTTATTCTAACTTGATAGGCTATGGTAATCACATAGTAAAATGTAATATCAGTTCCAATTCAATTATTTATCTCCTAATGATAATACACAAGAACTTACCTTTAGCACCTACAATAGAGGCCACTGATCTCCACGCATCATCAGTGTTTTGTTCCTGTACTGTTTTAAGTGATAATTATACAGCATCGGAAAACCCTGGATTGCAGCGATCAACTTCTCATCATCCATTTTTTTTGTCATCAGGCGGAACATTTATTTATGGAAAAACATTGATAGGAAAAAGAGTAGGTACAGTAATCTGATTTGCTGTTGATGGTCAATGACAGCCAAAAGTCCAGCTGTTCTCAGCCGATAAGCTAGTTGATGGCTGGAATGTCGGACAAGCTTGTCAGGTTGATCGGCTCAATAGAGATAGAATGGATTTCAGGTGTCTTGTTAGTCGAGTTGATGGCTTTCACGGTCCCCTCACTGAATACAAGGTCCTGTTGTCCCTGTAACCATGTGTGTGGTTCAATTATTATGGCATTTTAAAGGCTGATACAAAGATTTTTTGGATAGAAGCTGACAATATTTTGTGACAATTTTCATGACACAAAATGGTGCGGAAAGCTTGAACAGCATTTAGACCATGGCACAACCCAAGATGAAAATCATGCCCATGAATCCGATAAAAATGTGGCATTAAATCAGTTTAGGTTAAGAGCTTCCCACAGACAACCAGTGTAGTATTGATCAATTCTTCAATAAATATGGAATCGGTCAAACTGCATCATATCAGAGGTGGACAACACTGACTGGACCAGATCAGATTTTTAATAAAAGGACAATATTAACCTTGTATATTGATCTAACCCCAACCATGTATGGCTGTATGTACGTGAGTTAGTACATAAGTTGCCTATGTCACTGCACCAATGTTGCCAAGACAAATTCCTATACATTTTTTGTCCTTGGTGAATAAAGCGATTCTGATTCCGATACTTGGCTGTCCCTATTTTCCGCTAGGCGAGAGGCTGGTCTGGAACCTGTTGCCTTATACAACTAAGGACTTTTCCATTCGCTCTCTGGCTGACCGCATCAGTGACCTGAACCACCTTATATTCCTCTATCCTGACCGGCCCAAGGACGAGGTCTTCGCCAAGTACTACACCCCGCCACTCTGTATGCAGCACTCCCATCTCTTTTTCATTAACATTAGCATATTCCTGCTGTCGGGGGTGGGAAACACAATCTGTAAATGGTATGCTTTTCTTCAGTAGTGAAAGAAAGAGCACATCTCATTGATGCCAATTCATTTTAGAAATTATACAATAGTGTTTTAACAGGTTTTGGGGCGATGAAATGCGCTCAATACCTAGATGTGCCATTTTGATGAGCGCTTTTTTTACAACCACCAGGGTATTATAATGACAACAAACATTGTGAAAAAATTCCCATTAGGTGTAATTTGACATCTAAACATGTAAACCAAGGATTCTGCACAATACTAATATCCTTGTTTAGTAGACCGTCAGGAAAAACTTGAACTTTGAATTTCAATAGACAATATAGCTGTATAGGGTTTTGAAAAAGTGTGTCTCTCTTGCAGTGAAAGCAGTGGATGGCTATGTAAAACCACAGATCAAACAAGTTGTGCCAGAGTAAGTTTTTCCTCTTTTATAAAACTACTATACCTCACATCAACCACAAGCCACCATCCCACCCCAAAAACCCATGTGAGTTTGACCGTACTGAATATATATCAAGATCCTAAGGCTCCATTTGGACTTGGTATTAGAATCCAAAGAGAGACAATTTACCACAGCTCTATCCATCCATCCATCCATCCATCCATCCATCTTCAACCACTTATCCGAAGTTGGGTCGCGGAGGTAGCAGCTCCAGCAGGGGCCCCCAAACTTCCCTTTCCCTGGCCACATTAACCAGCTCTGACTGGGGGATCCCAATGCGTTCCCAGGCCAGCGTGGAGATATAATCCCTCCACCTAGTCCTCGGTCTGCCCCGTGGTCTCCACTCAACTGGACGTGCCTGGAAAACCTCCATAGGGAGGCGATCAGGCGGCATCCTTACAAGATGCCCGAACCATCTCAACTGGCTCCTTTCGACGCAAAGAAGCAGCGGCTCAACTCCGAGTCTCTCAAGGATGACTGAGCTTCTCACCTTGTCCCTAAGGGAGATGCCAGCCACTCTCCTGGGAAAACTCATCTCGGCAGCTTGCATACCACAGCTCTATCTAGATCAGACCTGGGCATTGTATGGCGCTTTTGAGCAAGTCCCGCTGTCCAGGCGAACCGTGACGAGGAGGATCGAGGACATTGTGGGGAATCTGGAGCTTCAACTGCAACGTGAAGTGGCAAGTTTGGACTTTTTCTCCTTGGCTTTGGACGAGAGCTGTGATGTCCGCGACACAGCCCAGCTACTCATATTTGTCCGAGGGATAACGGACTTCAAGATCACCGAGGAGCTGGCAGCCATGCGGTTGATGAAAGGGACGACGACAGGGAGCGATCTGTTTACGGAGGTAAATGCGTGCATGGACACTCTGGGATTGAAATGGGACAGACTGGCAGGTGTCACAACGGACGGTTGTCCAAATCTTACAGGGAAAAATTTCGGACTTTTTAAACGT
>OMOT01069508.1:0-11465 GCA_900312575.1 Acanthochaenus luetkenii | reverse complement strand
AAACACAGCAGACTGCTCTCCCGGTACTGACGCTGGCTGCTCACCAGGGCTGCGAGTTCGTCCGTCTTGTTGGCCAGCGACCTCACGTTCCCCATTACCACCGACGGAAGGCAAGGTTTGAACCTCCTGTTCCTCTCCTTCGTCTTCCGGCCGGCTCTCGTTCCCCGTCTGTGTTTACGTATCTCCGTCGGTATTCCTGCCGACGGGGCTGATGCCGTAGTTTTTAGCGAGAGTAGGTCATCTCGACTGTAACAAACCATCTTTGTTTGGTGGGTTCAGGTGTAGAAAATAAGTCCGTAAATGTTGTTAGGTGGTACGTTTAAGTGTCCAAGGAAAAACGAAAGTAAAAAATAAGCGCAAGGCTAAGAGATAAGCTAAGAGGTAACACTACGAGCGGGAGCTGCTGCAACAGGCGGCCGCACTCGGCGGCGCCAACTCAAGAGAGTCATCATGTGTGGCATCTGTCTGTCTGTCTATCTAACTGTCTGTGTGTAGACACATTCTTAAACACAATAACTTAATAACAACACATGATATAATCTTCATACTTACACCACAGGTTCCCCCTATAGAGTAGATTATTTATTTGATTTTGGTGCACCTTGTTGCATTACATGCATGTTAATGAGGAAAAACTGA
The DNA here is from genome assembly GCA_900312575.1 of Acanthochaenus luetkenii. Classification (NCBI taxonomy): domain Eukaryota; kingdom Metazoa; phylum Chordata; class Actinopteri; order Beryciformes; family Stephanoberycidae; genus Acanthochaenus; species Acanthochaenus luetkenii. The sequence goes on along the minus strand of OMOT01069508.1, from coordinate 10,826 downwards.
TCTTTGAACTACTATAACTTCTTTATGTTTTAAGATATGGAGTTCATATTAATACCATCCATGTGTTATGTGAAGACAAGTATGTTGACTTAAAACATTTGATAATTAATGTATTAATGAGCTTAATTAATGACCTCATCAGCATAAATGGTTATGTTTAATATATCATGGTGATTATGGTGGAACATTAGGCAGCTCAAATAGAGTGCTACTGAGTAAAAGTGTAATGCTGACCTTATTGACATTAGGCATTACATGAATAATCAATTTACAAAAACATAATTGAACAATTACATTAATAAAGAAAGTGCAAAGAAAATACAATTTTATTGCAGGTTTTCCAGACTGTTTTTATCTAGCTGTGGTCAGGGAGGAACCTCTATCATATCAGAAGTGGATGACATGACTGGCCAATATCTGATATTTAATAGGGCCAATTGGTCAATCCTAGTCTCAAGAACATACAGTAGCATGTCCATTCTTCAAGTTTGTTGGGGTTGCATTTACTTAAATAGAGTGATTTGACAGTGACAGTATTTTTGACAGTGACACACTGCTCCACATTTCTTTGTTTTGGCTCTGTAGTCTTAGATGTTAAATGACACATTGACTATGGTTTTAAAGTTCTGACTGGAACTGTGATTTTATTTTCAGCCATATACTGTAGGATGAACAGTTAAAGAACTAGAGCACGAATGTCCCATCAAAAGAACAGATTATATCATAATAGTCACAGTTTGTATTTAAAGAAAATAGAACTTAATTGCATTAGACTACTTAAGAATGTCCAATATGAGGTAATGTAAAGTTAGGAAAGAGTTAGGAATGTGAACTTCAAAATGTAACCCTTTACAAATGCCTGATCACTAGTTTAAAATGAGTAATCAGTAATATATTCTTTGGGATTATCTCAACTCACTTATGTAATATGATGACTTTCAGTTAGTTTTGGATTACATTGGCCTGGCCAATACAAAGTCCAGAGTAAGCAATCAATTTTCCGTTCACTGAATGCTTCCTAGCATGATTGGATAGCAAATGTTGTATCCAAGTGAGTGAACATCCAAATATAAGTGAGATCTTAAAAGGGATAGTCCAACCATTTTTTGAATTGTGATATTACTGTATTTAACGGAGCACCAACGTGGTACGTAGGACTGTTCAGATTTTGTCCTGGCCTCACCGTTTTAGCTGTAGGCCTACTGGCTTGGACCAATGCTAAGAACTAACATGTTGTCATTGGGTAGACTGGCCTCTGGCTAGTTTGTTGTTGTGTAGTATAAATGTACCTGCTGCAATGGCGTTTGAAAAAGTCAACAGTTGTCCAGTTGTTGATGGCAGATCTACAGTACTTCCCTGCTTGCATCGTCCTGAAGCTGCATGCACACATGCGTAGGCCATGGCTGCATGAAATCAGCCACTCTGTGTAAATGGACTGTCAGATTAACAGGTGACTGGACACTACTGTCATGTTGTTCTAAAAGGTAGAAACGTTCCTAGCTGATTTCACAGGCTCCCAACAGGGGTACCTATGTGGCTTTGTTTTCACATGTTTTTTCATGAACAATTTTGTGTATCCCGAACATTCAAGTAATACACTGCATAGAAAATATAGCTTGTGTGGTTTGAAAACATGGATATGGGTGTTTGTACCTTTACCACAGCCTGCATGTCTCTATGCAATCCAAACAAGTCAACAAGAATATTGAATGTGATGTGAGGAACTGTATCCTCTCAGAAAGTAAAACTTTGTCTTGTAATTATAGATTAACTGCTTTCGCTGTTACATATAACCTATTTCTGAAGTGCAGTTGTATATAAAACCAATCCTTACATGATTAAAAAACATTTATGCTGCTTGCATATTCAATGCACATTAATGCAACTCCTAGCTGGCATGGTAGATACTCAACCATGTGAGTTCAACTGGGGCTTCAATATAAGTTTGGGCAAAATTATTTACAAAAACAGACTATCTCAGTATGATTCTTTATTTGGATCTGTGGGAATTAAAAAGCATGACGTCACACTGAAGAACCAGATAGAGCCAAAATACGCTCTAAATGGAGAAATGACATACATTTGACTCGTTATTCCTTGTGCCAATTCCCGGCCGTCCTTGGACCCATATCGCTTTGGACTACGTCACAGGACTACCCCCCTCGCAAGGTAACTTATAGTTGACAATTTCTCAAAATATGTGCATTTTGTGGCTCTTCCCAAGCTCCCCAAAGCCCATGAGACATCCGAGCTGCTGGTCCACCATGTTTTTCGGCTCCACAGGATACCTTCGTACATCGTGTCGGATAGGGGGCCAGTTAATATCCCAGGTATGGAAGTCGTTTTGTCATGCCCTGGGAGACTCTGAGAGTCTCTCATCAGGTTACCATCCCCAGACCAACGGCCAGACGAAAAGAGCCAACTAGGACCTGTAGTCTGCTCTCTGCTGTGTCGCAATCAGAAACCCCTCTTCCTGGAGCTCCCAACTAGTGTGGGCGGAATACGCACACAACTTTCGGTTCAGCACGACTACCGGTATGTCCCCTTTCAAGGCTTCTTTGGGGTATCAACTTCCTTTGTTCCCCATGCAGGAGGAGGAGGTTGTGGTGCCATCAGTCCAGGCCCATCTATGATGATGGCGTAAGATCTGGAGGGATGCCCGTGTTGCTCTGCCTTGCACAGCTGACCGCAACCGGTGCATCGCTGACCACCACCGGAATCCTGTGCCCAGGTCAGGAGGTTTGGTTGTCCTATAAGGACGTTCCATTGAAAACAGACTTATGTGATTAAAAGTATCATCAACCCCTCTGTGGTTAAACTGTTAAACCAGTGGTGGCTAGTGAGTTATGCCATCCAGCCGGTCCCCCTCCACCTGCCCGGCCTGCCAGGGCTGTCAGGGTCACGGCTGTGACTCCAGTTATTACTTGTGTTTTCCCTTTCCCTTGTGTTTCCTGTCTTCCCCTGTTTGGCTGCCCGGTTGTCCTTCCCCCGGCTCCCTGATTGTTACCTGCCTACTCACCTGTTCCAACATCATCGCCTGTATTTAAACCCGGTTCTTCACCCACTCTTTGCTAGATCGTTGACTCAGTTTCTCGGTAGATCACGGCTCCTTTATGTTACACATGCTTCCACGGTGTGTCATCCTGAGTGAATTTCTAAACCCTGTTCTCCTGCGTTTTAGGATCACTGCCTGCCTGCCTGTCTTCTTGAGCCCTTCGTTGTCTATCGCTCTGCAACCCGGTCAGCTGTTCGCTACCCTTCGCATACTGGACAATTATTATCCCAGTGGCGAGCGGTCATAATAAGCTATAAATACAGCACATGCCCAAGGCATTATAAAATTATGAGAGAATTTACATATAAAAAATACAAAAATGTAAATGTCTTGTTTTATTCTAATTAGCATTATTTACATTAAAACGTGCAATTTAAATGTTTGTTTCTTACTCCATCCATCATTCAACCGCTTATCCGAAGTCAGGTCACGGAGGTAGCAGCTTCAGCAGGGGCCTCCAAACGTACCTTTCCCTGGCCACATTAACCAGCTCTGACTGGGGGATACCAAGGCGTTCCCAGGTCAGCGTGGAGATATAATCCCTCCACCTAGTCCTCGGTCTGCCCCGTAGTCTCCTCCCAGCTGGACGTACCTGGAAAACCTCCCTAGGGAGGCGACCAGGTGGCATCCTTACAAGATGCCTGAACCACCTCAACTGGCTCCTTGTTTCTTACTGTCCAATTTATTTATTTTCAAACTGCATTACTGCAATGCTGTGGGAACGCAGTAAATAAATCCTCACGGTGAGCCTTGTGGGGCTCCGTAGAAAAGCTGCCAGGCTTTTAGCATAATTTGCGCATGCTCTCGTTGTCATTTCCCGTCGTATTCATAGAGTAATGCATGTATCCCCTGACCGTGAGAATGGTGGGCAGAAAAGCTGTCTGTGAACCAGCTTGTCTTGGAAACACGCATGCGCATCACTGCCACCAGCGAGCTGATTGGTCCTCCCCTTGCCCAGTTAGCTCAGCGACACTCAAACTTATTCGGTCCAATATGAGCAATACGTTCTACGTTGGAGTATTGTGTGAGGGAAATGAAGAGAACAGCAGAGCAAAGACAGGGAGAAGAGTGACCAGGTAGAGGAGTAGGAGAACCCAGCAGGTAGAGGAGCAGGAGAACCAGCAAAGAGGAAGAGAGGAGAGGCTGCTTATCATAATCTTTATTTCAAAGTGTTAGACACTATTGATTTACAAATGAAGAAGACATTCAACAGCTTCTATGACAAAGTCGTCACAGAATTTACGCAGAAGGATCGGAGGATGTACTGTGTGTACAGATAAGGTAGGGACGTGTGCAAACGTTTTTGAGTGTTTTGTATTCAGTTGCATAGCAGCTATGGTTCGTATTGGTCTGCAGAGGCCTGTCTGTTTATTATGTGGTACCGCTGTGATCACGTTGTTAGTGTAGTGTGTGTGGGGGGAGTTACGAGCGAGTCATTTGTAGCGGTGAGTGGGGGTCGTAGCGGGTGGGCATTGATGACAGGGGGGGGTCTGAGTTCATCATTTGGGTCTCCTCTGTAGATCGTAACACTAACCAGTTCACATGTGCCAGTGTCATGAGATTCACATGTTTAGAAAAAAAAAAAGTAATTCCAAAAAATGTTAAACAATACATGATGGATGATGGTAGAATGAGAGAGAAGGCTATACGTGCGTGTATCCAAGTGATTGTTTGCATGGTAATGGAATATTAATTCAAACTCAAGCACCCCTTCACCTCTCAGTGCTCCTGCCTGTAGGCTGCTGAATTTAGTTCCTTGTTGCTGGAGTCTGTCAGTCACGTGTGTCGGTGTTGAAAGTGTGGACACTGTGAGCTTTGTCTACCAACGTGTACCACGCTTAACTCAAATGCCTAATAATTACACAGAATAGTTTATTGGGAATGAAGTGCGATAGTGAGGATTCAACTAATCTTATGTCATAATCAAATGTTTTCCAGTGGAACCAACATCTGATTTAGCCCTTCAATTAAGTAAGTTCATTCATTTAAAAGTAAAAAAATAGCTTTGCAGGATTACATTTTTACATTAAGTGCTGCAGATACCTAATACTTAAGCAAGGACACATTTGTGCAGGAACAACAAAACACATCTACAGCTGGAAATTGATACTAGTCTGAGATTGATATTGAATTTTCTATCCTCTTAAATGGTTGGTAAAAACAGGATATTCCATCACAGAAGGGCTTCATGTGCGGTCTTTGATATTTGCTCTTTGATATTGACCACACAATCGATAGAGCTTTCCTATAGCGGAGCTGGTAATATTACTCAATTTTCACAGTTAGGCTCTTACGGGACTAATATTACCTATCTATTGATCTGACCACACAAAGGCCTTTTACAATCAAGAGCACTCCTTGGGTTCCTGCATGGGAACTACAGAACTGTCCATTTAGTAAGCCAAGTGGCAAAGTGCCTGGATTTCACATTAACTAAACTTGTTTCTTGTTTTGTCATAGTGATTGTTCGCTCAGAGTAATTAAGGCTGTACTGAATTCAAAGCAAAATAAAGACTTTTTTTTAAAAGACAACCATATAAGTGAATTGAAATATAGTAGTAAGAAATATTTTGAATGATCACCAAATTTAGTTATATACCCAATTTGTCCATAAGATATTGTCACTCAAAAACGGACATCTACCCCTTACATCTCATGTTGTAGTGGAATAGCATGTCTATCCATCTATGTCATAAATGTTGTACATTTGTGTGGCATCATTTTAAGTAATTATACACAACCGTTGCATATAAATCTGTTTTGCTACTCTGTATCACAACCATACAGTAGTGATTTAACTGATAGCCAGTTCGTGAAAGCTTTTACATTTGCTGTTGTAAACGCCCACTGTATGAGGGGGTCCTTCTTTGTGTGATGCATTTTATGTTTATGGTAGCAACAACAGCGGTTTGTTTGTAATAAACATAAGAAGGTTGAAGAAATATAAGAAGCGGCAGTCTACACTGAGTGTCTTTATTATTACAGTATGTTGGGCCAGTGCCTACAATGAGTGCAAAACATCAAAGAGGAACGCCGTTTTGGGTAATAGTATGGCTTTTCTACAATTTTGCCAACATGTTGACATGTCTGACATTTTCCTCAAAATAGTATAGAAAATAAGAAAGGAGTACAATATCCTTTGTTAGGACAGTGTATAGCATAGCAAAGAGTCTTGACTTTAGCCAATTAGATTGCTTGGATGGAGATAACCATTTTATAAATTCTTGTTAAAAAAATAATATATTCGTAGCAACAATAACAATTGTCATGTTATTTCAGTCTGACTAACAATTACATTGGAGTGCTGTTTGGATCTTCTGTCTCAGAGCGGCTCCAGTCAATTTACACAGGACACAAACACTGACAAAGTGCGTCAAATTGCATGGTAAATTATCACTGCTGAATTGCCTACTTTTCAATGTATTATTTTATTATAATTAGCATAAGCATTATTTACATACAAACATGTCATTTAAATGTTTGTTTCTTACTGTCCAATTATTTTATTTTCAATAATGCGATGCGGTGGGAACGCAATAGAAAAATCCTTGCAGTGAGCCTCAGGGGGCTTCCGTAGAAAAGCTGTCAAGCTATCAGCCTACTTTTCACATGCTCTCTTTGTCATTTCCAGCTCTATTCGTGGTAATGCATGTATACTTTGACCGTGATAATGGTGGGCAGAAAAGCTGTCTGTGAACCAGCTGATCTTGGAAACACGCATAGGCAACACTGCCACCAGCTAGCCGATTGACCCTTCCCTTGCCCGGTTAGCTCAGCGCCACACACTGACTTACTTGTCAAACATGACTGAGGACTTTTGAAGAAAAAAAGGAATATCATTGCAAAAGGACGTCTAAGGGCTTGGAGTATTGTGTGAGTGAAGACAACAGCAGAGCAAAGACAGGAAGGAGTTTGACAGTGTTTTTGTACAGGTAGAGGAACCCCGGACCGCAAAATGAAACTGGGCCAGATCCGGGCTGGATGTATCACAGCATCTAGCACAGATCGGCAAAATGGATCCGCCCCAGTGTCTTTTTGCACAATGGCCCAATACGGATCCGGCTTACGGATCTCTACCGGGGTGGGGGGTAGCATGCCCAGCTCCAGAGGTCACCGCTCACCATTGATATGATGTGATATGTATATGATGTAGCATGTATATGATTATGTATATGTAGTATGTATATGATGATGTGGGGGCGGCAGTAGCTCAGGAGGTAGAGTTTCCGCCCCGCAACTGCAAGGTCGGTGGTTCGAGTCCAGCTCCTCCCGGGAACAATCTGTCGTAGTGTCCTTGAGCAAGACACCTAACCCCGAATTGCTCCCGTTGAGCAGGTTGGTACCTTGCATGGCTGCCTCTGCCAACGGTATGACATGTAGGTCATTTAATGTAATGTAATGTGTAAGTCACTTTGGATAAAAAGCGTTGGCTAAATGCTGTAATGTAATGTTATGGTTGCAGTAGCATAACATTTTTTGAACTCCTTGAGCTCCTTGTTTGCTCAGGGCTTTGTCATTGACTCAGGCATTGTGCCACACCACTGGAATGTTAAAAAACCAGGCCACAGATAAGTCATCTGAGCTCCCGTGTTAAGAATTAACATGAGATGCAGATGAATAAAAACTACAGCTGGAACAATTATGATGCCAAAAACTGACCAAACTTTTGTTTGCTGTTAAATGAGATTTTCTCCAATAATGCACTAAAGACTCATTCAAGTTGTTTGTTTATCACCATTCCAGGTCAACCTTAAAAATGAATAGATTAAGGAGTGCGCTTGCAATTTCTTGGTGCTTGGATAGGGAGATGGGGTGGGGGATGAGCATGATCGGAATGAGTTAAACTAAGTTTACTTTAACACATTTTAACACCTGTGCTGTGGTAGTTACAGTGTTGTTGAAACTAATCACTGAATAATATTTCATTCATGCATTGACTTAGTAAGGAAAGTAAGAAAATCACTGAGCTACTTCCTTTTATGTGAATGTACCGCACACCAACTTAGAGCTTGTGTGAATTCTACCATACTGACTGGTGTATGAGTGCACACTGTTTTCCGTTATACAGGGTGCTTGGGGCCCTGTGCCGCCTAAACTGTGCAATTCCCCAAATCAGTGTGCATTGCAAACAGCGTTACATATGAACGAACCAACAAACACACAGAGCCCAGCTCTTATTGAGCTGCTCTCGCGTACCTAAAAAAGAAATCACTGAACTTTTTGCACTGCAGTGTATTGAAGTGGTGCATAGTGGCAATTAAGGCATCCTTTATGATTTGATACGTCTTAATTTTTTAATAAAGTATGGTGATCTAATCATCGCTTTTTCTCTCTCTATAAGTTAAAGTTAACTAAACCCCATACTTAAATCTATATATAGCCTGACTACAGGTGAAGGCAGGGTACTGGTCATCTCCTATTGGCTGCTGTGGTGCCAGGTGATGTCACCACCTGTTCTCTATGGAAAGTGACATCACCTGGCACCACAGCAGCCAAAGGTTTAGTACCCTGCTTTTCACTTGTAGAGGTCAGGCTACATACAGATTTAGGCATGGGGATTAGTTACTGTTTATAGAAAAGAACAGTCAATCCATGTGCAAGGATGGGGTGAGTGGCTCTGTGATACTTTGGAATGAAGCAGCTGGATCCAGACTGACAGCTCCTAGTCAATGAGCAGCCAGGTATAAAAGTGTAATATCTCCTAAGAGTCTATTTTTCTGACTGACAGACAAGTTCACCCTGGTTACTGTTTTTCCTGTGTGAGGTGATTCTTCAAGCGTGCAAAACCAAGATCGCTTTAAGGGAAAAAATAAGAGAGGGTGATGTCAGGCTGCTTGTTGAGGAATGAACACACAAACATACAGTGTCAGACATATATAAGACTGAGACATAGATGATGCCATTTAAAAAATGGAGAGAGATGCATTGACAGCTAATTGCTTTGCAACGAAACCATTGCATTACAAGCTGTATAGTCTCTTATGAGCAGCCTTGTATTGTTCATTGGATCAATTAATTTAGTTTCTAATGATGTCCATGTGATCTGAATGCATAAACAGATGCTCATTCACAGAGGTTTTTCCCACTGGAAAATTATTCTGTGACTTGCATGGTTAAATAAATAGTGGCCACATCAATCTAAGCTCAATACATTCAAACGGAAGCTGAAAAACACATCAAATGTAAGTTCCCCTTTACTGTGACTTTCTTCAAATAATTTAAAATGAAGGTGCAAACCTGCAAATTATCATGCCACTAAATGAGAAACAGAATAAAGGACCTAATAGACCAAATATCTTCTAAATGTGGTGAATACTGGTTTGATTCGTCATTATGTGTTTTTCTGTTTCTTTTATTGACCAACCTGCACTAGCAGCCCCTGCCTTTCGATATATCAAACCACTAGTAATTTAATGACTATTCTAGGCATAGCATATGTCTGTGTAGTTTCACATATTGAAGACAATTCCTTTCACATAACAACTGTACCAAACTTAAGAAGCCTTAAATCGCTAAACTCCCAGGGTTTTAAGTAACTATGCCTCTCTATTCGCAGATGTTGCTGGAAGAGCGTATAACTCGAGCTTCCTTTGTATTCCATTTGAAGTAAAAATTATGTTATATAACAACATAATCCAGTTATGAAAACTAGATGTAACAAGAGCAACTGTTTTTGATTGACATTTTTCCTAGGAGCTAAATTGAGATGAACAAGGAGCCTGTATGTATGTATGTATGTATTGTGGCACACTTGGGGGGGAAAAGTGAGTGTCCACCGGGCCGGAGATAACAACGGTACTGTCCACACAGCAATTTGCCTGAAACAGTTCTTTATTTCCTGTTTCGGGGAGGGAATGGGTTAGTGCAGGTTTCTCGGTCCGGTCGGTCATATACAGGCTAAGCTTTCCTCGATCTCTCTCGCTCTCTCTTGCACTTTTACCCCAACTTCCCCCCATGGGTCACACACCCCTTCCTCTATTTCCTCTTCCCTATTAAACCCTGCCGCTCTCGCCCTATTGGCCCTGCCCGATCCTCCTAATGGGCTCAGCTGTCTCCCATCTATCGCTGATTGGGGCGGACAGCCGTCTCTGGGCTCTAGCATCCATGTGGCGAACAACACGTACCGCCCCTCCTTTACCTCTCCTCTCCTAACTTCCCTCCATCTGCCACATACAACCCCCCCCAGCTCCGACCTTCGGGGAGGAGTGGTCCAGCCCCCTAGGGCATGCCGCCGGGACAGGGCGTTGGCGTTCCCGTGTGCGGCTCCGGACCTGTGGACAACAGAGAAGGCAAAGGGCTGTAGCGAGAGGAACCACAGTGTGACCCGGGCATTTGTCTCTTTTGCCCAGGACATCCAGACCAACGGAGCGTGGTCTGTGACCAGGGTGAAGTGTCGTCCCAGGAGGTAGTACCTCAGCGTCTCGAGTGCCCATTTGATGGCTAGGCTCTCCTTCTCCACCGTGGAGTACTCGGGAGCAACTTCCGGCTCACAAACATAATGGGGTGCTCCTCACCCTCTTGAAGCTGGGACAGCACTGCCCCTACCCTGGTCTCTGACGCGTCGGTCTGGACGATCAGTGACTTTTAAAAATCCGGGTTTACTAGGACTAGACCTGAGCACAAAGCCTCCTTCATCCCCTGGAATGCCCTCTCAGTCTCTGATGTCCACTGGATCTGGTCCGGCAGCCGGGCTTTCGTCAGGTCCGTCAGGGGGCCCGCTAGAGAGGAGAAATGGGGAACAAAGCGACGGTAGTAGCTGGTGAGCCCAATA